>BQNB010028275.1:6433-44236 GCA_026074375.1 Tanacetum coccineum | reverse complement strand
CAGACTTAACTTTAATACTAACAGTATTAAGTCTGTTTACAATATTTTCCTAACACTTAGCATTATCACCCAACTCGCTACCAAGCACACAGCTAACACGCTAATTCCTACGATTACTTATACGAGCAAATAAGATCCAGGAAACACGTGTTTTATGCTTAGACCACATCATCAAACATTTTGCAACTTTCACAAACAATAGCAAACAATAATTTTTGATCATAAAAAGTCAACCTTAGCCACGAAAATTAACAAGACTACAATACGATGAAAGGGAATGCAATTCAGACATGGACGAGGCATCATTCATACTTTCTAACCCTAACCCAGCAAACAAAATATCATTCTAAGCACAAATAATGATTTAGATGATGAAACTAGCCGAACTTATTGATTTATAACGATTCAGAGTGATTTAGGCAACCAAACTTTAGATATAAGAAGCTTATAAGATATAGAACATAAGACAAAAGTTACCTTATCACTAAAAGTCACAGAAATCATGAATCAACCAAAGATCAAGCTAGCGAGTTGCGAGAGTGGGTTTTTGAGAGAAAAGTTTGACCAGAAATGTTGAATGTTTGACCAACCTTAAGTCGCTAAACCTATTTATACTATTAATAGTTTCACACATTGGCAGATTTGGTCCTTATAGTTATACAAGCCTAGGAAACATTTAGCAAATTGCACATAAGTCCCTAAACTCATAAATTATTGACAAATTTGGCCTTTTGAGGTAAAATAAATTTAACTCCTTTTCAAATTGTAACCTCATTAAATACAAAAACTTTTTATCAATTAATTATTTGATGAATTAAAATGCCCGTTAGATGTTATAAATTTGAAATCACTCTCCCCCTCAATCAATGACCCGTTTTCTATTGAAAGAGTTGTAGTCGTTGATTGAGTGTCAAATTTAAAAACAATCATGTCTGATTAATTTTCAAACAACACTTTTCCACCGTGGGTAACACAAATAATTTTTTGAAGATTCATAGACGAAAAATCATTTGGTTAAAGAAAGAAGACTTCTCTTCTAAATCAAGAAATAATGCACTGAAACGTACACTAGGTCGGAGTTGCATAGATATAAAGTAATTCATGGCCTAGAAAACTAAATCACCCGTTGTCAGAAGCAGCCGTCTTTTTGGCGACATGCTTTCCTCAATGTGAAAAATGGGTTGCAGTCTGAAATAACTGCAAGCCATTAAGACATGTTTTGAAAAGTTTGAACTTCTGTTCAAGCTTCATTTAAAGACCCGTGTCATTATTAAATGACATTTCTAGGTTCGTAAATGTTATCGATAAATAGAAGACATGTCTTTAAACTATTTTTGGTATTTTTTATTTTCTGATTTTTATGGTTTTTGTAGGTTTTATATTTTTGTATTTTGATTTTGTTTTTAAGTATGTACATATATACATAGGATATATGAAGACCATCCTTTACTCCTCCTTTCCTTCCTGAAGACGTTTAAGGGTTTCTGGAGACATACTCTTCATACCATGACGCAAGAAATTTCAAGCTCGATATCACGCACGAAGTACAATTCAACCACGCCCTTCTCAACTTGCTCTTGAATAAAATGGTTTCGTATGTCAATGTGCTTGGACCGGGAGTGCTGGACATTATTGCAGTAGAGAGCAATGGCACTGCGATTATCACAATATAAGGGAATTTTATTGAAGTCAAAGCCATAGTCTGAAAGCTGTGACCTCATCCAAAGTATCTGAGCATAGCATCCAGACATGGCAATGTATTCAGTTTTCTGAATTTTATGAAGTCAAAGCATAGCCTGAAAGCTGTGACCTCATCCAAAAGTATCGTGACATAGCAATCCATGTATTCAGCCTCTGTGGTTGAAATCGCAGTGCTCTTCTGTTTCTTTGATGACCAGCTGACTAATTTATCCCCAAGGAACTGAGCACTTCCTGACGTACTTCTTCATGTATCTTGACAACCTGCATGGTCCGCATGTGCATAGGCCGTTAGTGCCATAGCGGTGTCTTTCGGATACCAAAGTCCCTAATTAATGGTTCCTTTGAGATACCGAAAGACCCATTTAAGTGCTTCAAGGTGCTTTTTGGTAGGCGATGTCGGATACCTAGCGCACATGCATACAGCGAACCATACTACAAATTCGAGTCTGGTCAACTGGAGTCCCTAAGGGGTCCTCATCTAGTTTGAGTCGATCTATCATGGGTGTATCAACAGGATCACATGAATCGATCCCAAATTTCATTAATATTTCTAGAGCAAATTTGGATTGATTAATAAAAATGCCTCTGAGATTTTGAGAAACTTGTAAACCTAGGAAAAAAGACATTTGTCCTATCATTGACATTTAGAATTGAGAACTCGTCTCATTAGAAAAAATGTCACACGCTTTAGGGTCGGTCGAGGCAAATATGATATCATCTACATAAATTTGAACAAGAAAAATATGTTTGCTTGTTTTCCGAGTGAATAAAGTCTGGTCTACTACACCCTTGGAAAACTTGTTGTCCAGAAGAAACTGTGACAGAGTGTCATACCATTCCCGAGGAGCCTGCTTTAAACCATACAGTGCCTTCTTCAGACGATAAACATGTGTCAGATGGTGTGGATCAATGAAACCCTCTGGTTGACAAACATACACTTCTTCCTTCAATTCGCCATTAAGAAATGCTGTCTTGACATCCATTTGATAAATGGTCATGTTTTTACTAGCGGCATTGGCGATGAAGATTCTTATAGCCTCGATGCGTGCAACTGGTGCAAAGGATTCCTCAAAGTCAATTCCCTCCTCTTGTCGATATCCCTTGGCCACCAACTGTGCCTTGTTTTTTATAACATCACCGTACTCATCAAGTTTAACTTTGTAAATCTACTTGAGAGCTATAATCATGACATAGTCTGGTTGAGGTATTAATTCCCATACTTGAAGTCGATCAAATTTATGAATCTCATCTTGTATAGCTTGAAGCCAGCAATCTTCAGTTATTGCAGATTTGAAGTTCTTTGGTTCGACTTTTGACAGTACAGAGTTATACAAGCACTACAAGGCATCGGTCGCAAGTTGTTTTCTGGTGGATACCGGTCGAGATGGGTTACCAATGACGTTATCAAGCGGGTGATCCTTGCTCCATTTTCCGAGATGATGAAGTGTTTGAATGACATAGGTTGATTCTGCTGAACTAACATCCCCTGATGATGATGCTTCAGAAGTAGGTTTTGGAGCAAATATGTTTATAAAGGGATTGTTGTCAACAGGAGCAAACAAATTTTCTTCCATGAGAGTAGATTCAGCTGCAATGCCTTGATGTATACTTGGAGATTGTAATGTCGAAAATGACGGTGAATGACTTGGAGAAGGTGCATCTTGATCAATGGTAGTAGATGAAGGTGTACCGGCTGAATTGACTGGAACTGGAACTGCTAGAGCAGGAGAAACCGGTCTTTCAATACGAAGAGGTTCCAGGTATTCATCAAACATTGGTTGGAATAAAATCTCTAGTTCTTTATTTGTGGGGGGTACATAAGGTGCTGCAGGAACTGGATTAGGTACGAGTCCTGAACTTATCTGTCCAGGCGTCAGAAACGTAGGAGCGGGTCCTGTACTGAGTTGCACATTAGCCATTGGCTTAGACAGCTCATCGAATTGAACGTGAATAGTTTCCATAATTCATTGGGTTCTTTTGTTGTAGATTCTATAACCCTTTCTGCTTTGTGCATAACCGACGAAAATTCCAATATTAGCTGTTGGTTGTAATTTTCCAAGATCCTCGCTGTCATTTGTAGGGTAACAAAGAGCACCAAAGACTCGGAAAAAAGTAAGATCAGGCTTCTTATCATGCACCAGCTCATATGGCGTTTTGTTATGACGAGTGTGAATGAGGGATCGGTTTTGGGTGTAACAAGCAGTAGGAACAACTTCTGTCCATAGAAACATCAAGGCCTTAGAAAATATCAGCATTGTCCTAGCAGCCTCAACAAGAGTACGGTTCCGTCTTTCGACAACGCCGTTTTGCTGTGGAGTTCACGGAACTGTCTTTTGGTGAAAAATGCCGACACGTTCATAATATTCAGTCAAATCCTTATTGACAAATTCTGTACCATTATCGGTACGGATGTATCTAACAGTTTTATTGAGATCGACTTGTATTTGCTTCAGAAATTTGATGATGACCTCTAGGTTTCATCTTTTGATCTCAAAAACTTAACCCAAGTAAACCGAGAGTAATCATCAACTATAACTAAGATGTATTTCTTCCCATTAATCGTTTGCACTCGTATCGATCCACATAGATACATATGAAGGGTATTAAGAACTTCTAAGTTGGTGTTTTCAATTTTGGGTTTGTCGGTATACTTTTTGCTCATTCCTAGTTGACATGCGGAGCAAAGATGATCTTTCTCAAACTTCAATCTAGGTAAACCTCTGACTAAGTCCTTTCTTGCAAGGTCATTAATGGTACCGAAGTTCAAGTGGTTCAAACGACGATGCCACAACCATGATTTGTTCTTGGAGGCTTTGGACAGTAAGCAAATTGGGGAGGACTTCATCATTTCTTCAACTGAGATAGTGTACAAACTAGAACCACGAGATCCTTTAATTAATTCAACATCATCGGTATCTCGAACATAATAAGAATGCTTCTTGAATGCAACTTCTAGATCAGAATCACAAAATTGTCCGACTAGAAAACAGATTGTGTCCCAGTCCTTCCACATAGTATACCATGGAGATCACACTATCACTAATCACATAATCTCCGTAACCCATGATAGCACCAAAGTAATCATTCCCGAATCTAACTGTCCCGATGAACTTTTTTATGAAATTCCTGAGCCGTGAGCGATCCCCCGTCATATGTTTTGAACAGCCTGAGTCCAAATACCAAAGGACAATCTGTATGACCTGCAGTTGAAAACAGACAAAGATGGAGAGTTTGGAAAGTCGAAACCCCAATTTTGGTTGGGTTCTTGTTGGTTAGCACAAGTAATGGCCTGATTCTTGGTTTGCTTAGCATATACTACTTTGGGTAGTGAGCCTAGTTAAAAGGCACTATTTTCCTAAAGTGAATATTCTTCCCGTGGGTCTCCATTGATGACCAACACTGGTAAGCAGGTTTCCTGTGGCTTTCCACACTTGCCTAACTTGCTTAGGTTTCTAAACTTGCTTAAATTTACGCACAACATTATGAATAGAGGGGGATGCATTCATAGAGTGTAAATAATCAAACACACACATATCATGATTTGCATAAATTAAGCATTTATTACATGTTTGGCAAACAGAATGAGAATTCGAATTAATTACAGTACGCATAGAGCTAATAATAGAATCAACACGATTCGTGGTTTTCAAACTAGACTTATTGGTCCTAGTGTGTTCTTCTACTTTCTTCTTGTTGACACTTTTAGCCAGCGAGATTCTATTTTTCTTGGTATTGCTCCTAGTTTGTGATCCGCTAACATTAGTGCAACTGTTTACTCCTGTAGGAGGAAGCACAGGGACATTAGTCTCCTGAATGTTTTGTTGCTCTACATATTTGTGTGTGTTATTATTTGACGTTACACATTGATTCTCAAAAGTAACTTGCTTTTTCTTATTTAAAGGGGTATAGGCATGCTTTTTATCTTTTTGATTGAAGTCTTTAGGACAAGTGCCAATCGCATATTCTAATAGTTCCTAAGAGTGTTTAGTATAACGGCAAGCAGATGCAAGTGATCTATCTAATGGTCTTTCAACCTTATCTTCCTCTACTATCTCGCGAAGGGTTTCAACACTTTCCTTAAGATGCTTGAGATAATCTAGATGAACTTCCCTATTGTTCCTAATGTTAGGGGAATCAGTTCAACATCTATAGCATACCTACCGGGCGCAAGAACTCTTGGTTTAACAGAACTATGGTGTTGCATTTCAGATTTTCATGTATTTGGGCTTTTAGATTCTCATTTTTAGTGGTTAAGGCAGTTGTCTGTTCTATATGCTTAGCACGCGTGATCTTAATAGAATTATATAATTCCTTGTAATGCTGCTTAACTTTTGCATTTTCTGCCCTAAAAAGCTTATTTTGTTCTTGAAGGGTGGTAGCTTTTTTAGTTAATTGGATGATCTGAAAATCTAAAGCCCTGAAATCAAGAGTACGGTCTGCTTCACTACGGGTCTCTTTTAATTAAGAGATTTGCATTCCCAATTTTGTGATGGCGTTGTCCTTTCCTTGAATGTAAGCTTTCATTTTTTTGATTACAAAGACTGAGTCAAAATCAGGAGCATCTCGAGATGTGGAGATGGGTTGTTTCTAAAACTTTCTTTAAGGTTTTGATACTTTAACTGTAAATTTAAGAGATTAACCTCAAGATTGGAAAAATGTTTTACTAATTTAGTATGATCATATTTTTGAACCTTATCTCTTAATTTAGAAAGCTCTGCTTCAAGTTCCAGACAACGTGTTTGAACAATGGTGTGGGCTTCATGCATTTCAGTAAATCTAGATACAGTAAGCTCAGAATTCGTTGCAATATAAAACACTTCTTTGGACAAGTAATCAGCAATTAAATTATCATTTGCAATAAGAAGATTTTTCTACTCAATCTCATTATGCTTCCTATTTATAACATTTTGGTCAACTTCAGCTTCCAACTCTTCAAAAATGTCTTTTATTTCTTTAATTTCTTTAGTTAAAGCCTTTTGAATTCCCTCAAAATGTTCTTTAAGTGTTTTGAAAAATGGAATAACCTCGGTGAGGTAACATTCCTTGGTTTGTTCAAAACCCCTTTCCCCTTCAGTGAGCCCAGTTGGTGTAATTCTCTTTTTACAGGTTTTTTCAAATTCCAAAAAGAGTTGCAGGTGTATTTGGCGGATACACCGTCAACACTTTGATTGGTCTTGAGGCGGTGGTATGCTCTTTGAGAGCTTTTTCTTTCATCTTGATGAGATCTTGAGACCAAAATATTTGCTAAGGGGTCAATTGCTTTTGTGGTGTAAAGGTCGCTAAATAATTCTCTTTCGAGTAATCAGGTGGTGCAATCTTAACCTTATGAGTCACACACTCAGGGTCTTTCATTTTGTCATTCATTTTTCTCATCCCCCCCCCCCCCACCACCTAGTGATTTCAGCTATCTCTAGGGTATCCTCTGTGTTGTGCATTAAAGTCGGGACATGATTGTTTTTGATAATTTCATAACCATTATATAGAGCAGGCTGAACTTGCTATGCACGGGTGAGGCATAAAGGGTTCTTGTAGCCAATAGCAACCTTATTCTATTCATTATAATAGGGCTTTGGTTTACACAACATGTAAACTGTTTGAAGAGACTGGTCTTGTTTGTATAATTTATCCTCGACCTTTTCTTTTAAAGCTTTCATGTCCAAAAATTATTCAAGGTATTTGTTTTCTTTCTGTTTAAAATCCTTTTTCAAAGACGTAACTTCTTCCACCATTGACTTGTTATGGTTGATGGTAGAAGCAAGTTGCATTTTTACAGAATAAAGTTCCCTTTTCAAATTCTCTTCCTTAATATTACGATCAGTGATAACTATTCTTAATTGTTCATCAATCTTTTGTTCTCTTTCCGTTAATTCAAACTGGCCCCGTCTCTTCTTTCAGTTCAAACTTGTTCCTTATATGTTGCAAGTTCAACAGTTAATGAATTATCAACTACTGTGTTCTGTGTTGTGTTAGAGACAGATTGGGCATGCGGTTCATGCATATCATTAAATATCATCATGTATGCATCATTTAGAACAGAAGATACATTACTTTGTACAACTGGCATTGCGTTGTCCTTTACATACTGATCATACAAGAATCAGATTACTTCATCTATAATTAGCATGTGAATCAACAACGTAGTTTGGTTGTACATCATCATGCATCTCGTGTTCTTCATGATGTTCACAAAATAGCCATTCTTGATAGTTCTTTGGGTCGCTGTACCTCAGATAGAATGATTCGAATTCATTAAGACGGACTAGCGTCATCATAAACAGATTGCAGATGATAAATTAGCTATGAAAAATAGTCTGTTCGTGGGTGCCTCATCAACATCAGCATCACCAAAGGCTTCACAGTCATCAGCTTGAAACACATTATCCACATTGAGTGCTAAAACCTGAACAGGTTGCTCATCCATATCTTTATCAATAGTGTTGTCTTGTCCACCTACAATAAACAATAACTGCTCTTCATCCAATGCCACCCCGTTCTCCTGAGCTTGCATCAGCAACATCTTGTCTTTGAAGTATTCAGAGTTCTATAGACGCTTGGGTTGAGTGCAGTTCCTTGCTATGTGGCCTATACCATTGCACTTGTAGCACTTAACCTGCCTTGCTTGACCTGGATTAGCATTCCCAACTCTGTTCTGCGCTCCCCCATAACCAGCTGCACCTGCACCCCGTGCATTGTTCCACTGTCCTCTATTCTGTCGACCCTGAACATTCTGAACAACAACCCTGCCGTCTTGAACTGTAGCTTGATTCCTTGGGTTAGATGAAGTTCTGAGTTGATTGTTTGTTTGAGGAAGGTACATTTTGTATGATTAGGTAAGTAGGGCAAGTGTGTTGGTTAAATTCTCAATTAAGTTATCCCTTGGAGAGAGTCTCGAATCAAGTTGAGTGTCGTCAGTAAAGTATGGTGGAACATATGTGGATGGTGGAGTTATAGATGATTGTGAATAGTACTGTTGGTATAAGACATTAGACATCAAAGCAAGAGGATTCACAGTGTGTTGAGTGAATCGATCCAACATCATTTTGTTCTCATTGGCATGTGCCTCGTGTTGCTTCAGATAAGCATACAAACATAATTGTTGGTAGTCCTTAATCCTTGTTCAGTTTCACTGTGTTACAAATCTACACCTTTAAGGCAGGGGCATGCTGTTCACAACTTTGAGTTCAGCTGCATTCTGGGACATTGGTCATATTGATGTTTGCTGGTCATTGATGAGTTTGGCAAACCCGGGCATCTCAGTAGCTGAATGGTTTCTCCTTTGTTCTGACGGAAGTGTTCAAAGTCATATACAGTTGTGTATTCCCGGTTCTTCTTTGGTTAATTCCAACCTTCCAGGAGCTTCTTCACATAATCCCATAGTCATTTACATTAGTGTAATGAATTGATGATAGTGTAAATGGTCCTTTGGTTAACCTTGAAGTAGATGTGTGTTGACCTGAATGTCAGTGTTGTACTTTCCTTTCTTCAGAGTGAAAGAGGTCAGAATAGACTCGAGGTCGTTCTAGACCTAGATGTAGGGCACCTTCAATACCTTCAGCAAGTGTTTCCCGAAAAGTTCCCATCTAAAAAGGTCCTTCATCAATTGACTTCACGATGTTCACCCCATTCTCTTTACCCCGACAATATAGTCGAATTCGTTGTTGCCATGATGCAAAGTCAGTCCATCACAAGCATAGGTGGTAGGGGATCACGGAAACAGGACCATTGGATGTCTTCAAGATTAGCCATACTTAATTGATTGTGAATGATTAGTTGACTCGAAATGTTTAGTGATGTATGCTAAAAGTGGTGATTAATTGTTTGAAATGGTGAATTGTTATACAGGTTTGTTAGGTAAATCCACAACTCGCTGCAATGTAGCTCGCTGGAAGAGACTTGATAACTCGCTGGCAAGAAACAAATTGGACAGAGTTCCTGTTCACAAGTCGCTAGAAAAAGTCTTCAAATAACTTGTAACTCGCTAGTAGTAACTCGCTGGAAGAGAGTGGATAACTCGTTGGCAAGAAACAAATTAGACAGAGTTCCTGTTCACAAGTCGCTAGAAAAAGTCTTCAAATAACCTATAACTCGCTAGTAGTAACTCGTTAGAAGAGAGTGGATAACTCGCTGGCAAGAAACAAATTGGACAGAGTTCCTGTTCACAAGTCGCTAGAAAAACAGTCTTCAATTAACCTGTAACTCGCTATACGTAACTCGCTGTACTCGCTAGTCTTCAACTCGCTAGTATCCGATCGAGGTCCCTCAACTCGCTACATGTCAAAAAAAGGTTTTTAACTCCGATGCCTAACTCGCTGCCAGCACAAAACGATAAACTCGCTGACACCAGTACTTTTCTTACTCACAGTGTACTCTGCTGACCAATGACAGGTACAGTACCGTAACTTCGCTTATGATGATCTTCAAACAATAAACTTACTAGGAGATAGAAAATTTTTGATCTTTTCACCAAAAATTACCCATTTTGAACGTTTTTGCTGAATTTGTTTTACACAATTTGGTACTAGAAGGCTTTATACGCACACTATAAAAACATGAACTTTAACACCACAAACGTCAAGATCAAAGAAAACTAAGAACAAGACTATAGACCTTCAAAAACTAAACTTTTAATCAAAACTAACCAAGAAAAACGCACACACAATCTAGCTAATCATCCCATGTGCTCTGATACCAATTGTAGAATATTGGAAATCATAACACAATCGAATGACTAGTGGATTAGCTAAGTTCTAGAGAGAGAAAGTGAGAGAGAACTTTCTAGTGAGAGAAAAATGAAACGTGTATTTTGGTAAATGACTAACCCACCTCTTCCATGGCATGAAAGAGGCTTATATAGTGACAACCAAAACTGGCCATAAGGCCTTAGTAGTGGGCTTACATGTTAGGTTTAATACCTGGCCCATTATCGAATGTTATACATTAACTACTTAACTACGAGCAACAATAAACGGTAAAATATAAGGGGTGACCGAGTCTTTTTCTAATATCTAACAATCTCCAATGATTTGTTCAACTGGATGATCCTTGTGAATTCTGGTAGTTGGAATAGGACTGACAGGGATATGTGTATCCAAATTAGTCATGTCAGCCTCTGCACCAACATCTTCATCATCATCTGAATAGACAATCTCTTCCAAATTAGGCATATTTGGATCATCTTCACATCCATAGACTATATTCTCATCAACAGCATTATCATTTATGCTAGCAGTATTAACAGTTGAACTAACAGTATTAATATTGTTAGTACTGTTAACATTTTCATCCTTCTCTTGATGAATCAATCTTTCAAATTCATCTCTTAGATCTTGATCATCCTGGTCATCTTCTTTACTTGAAACTCCACTTTCTTTCTCTGGAACTTTAGCATCCTTCTTTTCCTCCTCCCCTGATGGTTTGAATCCAACATCAGGAGAATCCTTTGAACTAGAAGAGAATGGTGAATCTTGAGTCAATAATGGTAGCAGTATGTAATCTTTGCCAGGTACTGTCTCCACTCTAGCTTTACCTGCATTATCACATGCTTTTGTACCTGCACTACCATTAGATTGATTCCCTGCAACAACTGGCTTATAATTCATAGATTTTGTCAGTGTATCAATATCAAAAAGCCAAGATGGTCCACTCCCTGCAACATTAGGTTTATTTTCAAGAAAAGTAATGTGCAAGGTCTCCTCTACTATCCTGGTTCTACTGTTAAATACAATAAATACCTTGCTATTCATAGAGTATCCAACAAAGAATCTCTCATCAGCCTTCCTATCAAACTTACCTAGATGACCTAAGGTATTGAGAATTGTAACAGGACACCTAAATGGTCTCATAAAATTAAACACATGGTGTTCTACCATGGGAAAAAGTTCATAAGGGGTATTGTTGTGAGGCTTAATTACTAATACCCTATTTTGTACATAACAAGCAGTATTAATTGCTTAAGCCTAAAAGGTAGTAGGTAACTTTGAATCAGCTAACATAGTTCTAGCAGCCTCAATTAGTGTTCTATTTTTCCTTTCAGCTACTCTATTCTGTTGTGGAGTCCTGGCAACACTAAACTCTCTCTTAATACCTTGTTTCTCACAGAACTGATTCATCTCTTTATTCTTAAATTCAGTTCCATTGTCACATCTAATTATCTTAACTTTGTGATCTATTAGGTTTTCTATTCCTGTTATAAAAGCTTTAAGGATTCCACTGGTCTCATCCTTAGTTGCTAAAAAGAAAACCCAACTAATTCTACTATAGTCATCTGTGACAACTAGGCAGTACATCTTTTTCATTATACTCTTTACAAAAGTTTGACCAAACAAATCCATGTGCAACATTTGTAATGGTTGGCTAATTGAGCTTACAGTCTTGGTCTTACAAGAAGCTTTATGTTGCTTTCCTTTCTGACAAGCAACACATGTGTGATCATTTTCAAAAAAATTTAAAGGTAAACCTCTTACAAGATTTTCCCTTACCAGTGTGTTCATAGTTTTGAAATTTATATGCCCAAGCCTCCTATGCCAAAGATTAGATTCATCTATTGTGGCTTTTGCAAAGAGACAATTGAGACTTCCTTAAGGAACAACATTCTTTAAATCAACACTGTACATGTTATCCTTTCTAGGAACTTTAAACAAAATATGACTTTCATCAAGTAGCTTAAAGTCAGGAGACAAAACAACACATTAAGTGTCTGTAAAAAGAACATTGTTCTTCTTGTCACACATTTGCGAGACACTAAAAAGGTTAAACTTAAGATCTTTAACAAAGTGCACATCTTCAAAATCCAATTTACCTGTACTGATTTTACCTTTCTAGTAATTTTCCCTCCTTTGGTACTACCTCCAAAGGTAACAAATCCTCCATCAATTTCTTCATAATCTGTAAGATAGGATCTGTTTCCTGTCATGAGCCTAGTGCATACATGTCAATCACTCCTTTTCTTTCAATCTTGATGTGATTTCCCTGCACTTTATGGTAGGAAAATTAGTTTCTCTTGGGGACCCAAGCCATCATTGACTTGGATCTGTCTTGTGCATCAACATAGTAAAATCTTTTAAAGGACATTGATGCACCATTATTTCTGGAGACATGGTCTAAAACTTTATGTTTTGGTCTCCAAACCCAACATGCTGAGGCCTTAACAACATTAGCCTCATTTCCCTTACTATCACTTACTATTGCTTTTGGCCCAACAGTAGTAACATTTTTCCTAACAATATTAACTTTTTCATTGAAATTACTATTCTTATTTGTTGTATACTTGTTAAAGGGCCTTCTAACATGTGAATGTGCTCTATTAAATACATTTGATGCTGGTCTTTCACTATTCACTATTGGTCTTATGTAGGCAATATTAATTGGTCTGGCAGTATTAACAGATACTGGTGCTCTTAAAGAGCTTTGCCTAGCAGTATTAAGTGTTTTACAGCCATATTTCATTAAGACTGCTCTTGGAACAAAATTTCTTTTTGGATGAGGGTGAGTTATTCTTTGAGAATTTTGGTGATTCACCCTTCTAGCATTGTTCCAAACAGGTTTTTCCACCATTTTCTTTTCATAAAAATCACAGTCTTTGATCAAATGGTTAAAACTGCCACATACATAGCAAGCTTTATTTTTAAACTTAAAATTACTTCCTAATTTCCAAGTCATCAAATTATTCCAGTATTTCTTGTTACCTCTAGGACTTTGACTGTTTTTCCTAGGGTATTCAGCTTACTTATTGTTCTCTACCTTCTTAACAGACTCCCTAGGTGATTTCACATGCTCATTAGATTTAACAAATTTTACTTTAGCATTACTAGGTTTTCTCTGTCCAGACTTAAACTCAGTTTCATTCTCATTCTCACCACCCCATAATTATAAATCATTGAAATCGTAAAAATGTGGGGCTATGAACTCACCTTGAGTTCTGATAATCCAAATATCGCAGATAAAGCGTCACGTAAAAGATCGAATGCAACCTAAATTATCATAGGTCGTATAAGTACCGAGTACTTAAATATAATCTTATAGTTGTTACATCGTACTATCGTTCGGGCTATCATAATCTAAGAGGTCATGACATGACGTTCGAGGAGTTAGGACACTTTAAATCGGTTAAAGCTACAAATCGATCGATACGCCATCCGAAGAGGCTCATTATGAAATCCCTAGTAATATAGTACTTTGATAACGCTATAATTCTAACATAGTTCAATCACCAACTATTGGTTTTGGTAAATTTGGGTTTATAAGTAAAAACGTTCTATAATTTCCAGTTTTAGTAAAACTTGCATTAACTTTGCGGCGTTTTAAGCCCGATTTTAACGTTTCTTATGCCCATCTTTTCGTATTAGGACGAGTTATCATAATTTGACATTTTTCATATTTTGACCCTCTGGTGAACAGTAACTTTTACTGTTCACATCAGACGTGAGTTTTATTAAAATCGTATTTGTTGTCGTAAAACCCGTAAATGTCGTATTTTATTCGTTATAGCTCCCCCTTATCTACGTTTTTACCGATCTTTCGAGGACATTTTATATTATTGAGAGTTTCTATAATGTTATGAGGTTTACAAAAATATAACTTTCTGTCATGGAATAAGTAATTTTTATAAAAATAGTTTTATAAAAGTATTAATTGTCGTAAACTCGCGAAATTCATAACTCATTCGTTATTAATTGAAAAATTACGATTCTTATCATTTTGGAATCCTAAAAATATGTATTATTTGTTAAAAATACTAAACTAGCTGTTTGATATAAATTTTATAAAAATTATTTTATAAACTCCGTTTAATTAACGTATAACTCGTTTTTAACGTAACTTTTTCGTTATTAATCCGTTTAACAAGTTTCTTACCTTTTCGGAATCGTCGTGAATTGTATTATCTTATAAAAAATAAAAAACTAAAAAATATCAAAATGCCCGTTTGAAATTAGAAAACTCTGACCCTATATGAATCTTTTATTATAATTTATATTATTAATATGTTTTATATAACTTTTAAAACCTCACAATTTACCACTAGTCTTTATAATTATATATATATTTGTTATACATATATAATGTCCATAATGTTTCATTTTGTCAGATCATCATGATCACAAGTTATACTTTACATGAATCTTAACTTCTTAATTAACTTTTAATTAAATGTTTATACATGAACTTTTTATGCTTAAACCGAGATTGTTCAGACTTATATATAATATATTTCATGATATTACCAACATCATTAATATGTGAGAAAATGTACAAAATCATTATCACAAGTAACATTTTATTTTTCATGTTCGAAAGTATTCATAATGGTGATTTCAATTTATATCACAATTATATACATAAAAACTCTAAAATGAAGCATAAAGGTTTAAAATAGTATTATGAGAATGATGATGATATAATCAAGTGCTAAAACCCTTGTTTTAGTCACAAATCAAAGTTGCAAGAATGAACTAGTTTAGGTTTAGAAAAACCCTAATTTTCCTTTCTTGATTAATACTGAAAAGGTTAGCCAATGCTTGGAAATACCTTAGAATATCTTAGAATGGATGTGTATAGGAGTGTATGGGTTGTATAAAATTTGCTATGGATTTGGTTGAGTGCTTGCTTCTTGCCGTAGCATATAGAGAGGAAAAAGGAAGTATAGTTTGATTTTTTTTTGCTAAGTGTTTTGCTTGTAAGACTTCTCTTACTAGATACAAGTATATATAGTGCAAGACTTTAGTCAAGGTGAAATCCGGTAAGGTCATTAGGGATGGTCTCATGTCTTGTCTTGGTCAAAGAGACAAGGCATGGTGTGGTTTTAATGAGTTATGTTGTACATTGACCAAAATGGTAAGATTTTCTTTATATCATTGTATCAATTGCCATAAATTCGGCATATATATGATATACATGATATATTTTTGTAACTTTTATGTATTGGGTATAAATGTGGGTATTTGTTGAAGCGTAGAAAAGTTTTGGTGGTTCCGGGAGTGCCTAAACGCAATTTATCGCGAAACGTATACACTTTACGTATCCGATAAAAATAAAATGAACAAAGTTAATAATTATTCTCAAAATAATTATATAACCCTTGCTTGATGTAAACATTTAATTGTTTGATGCCCGTTTACATTGAACGCTAATTTTTAGCTTACGCGATTTAGCTTAACATTTATGATTTAAAGCAAATGCGTACAATACAAAAGGTACATTGCGGATTTATCGACGTCGTCAATGACTTGAAAACACAGGGTGTTATAGACTTCCCCCGTTAAACGAGCCTTGTCCTCAAGGCTCACGATGCAGCACTTGACGACGGTGTGGTCTTGGTGAAGAGGTGTGGATATTTCTTCTTGAATTGGTCTTCACGTTCCCATGTGAACTCAGGACCTCTCTTGGAGTTACGTCGAACCTTGACTAATGGGATCGGTTCGGCTTTCAAAAAAAACCCATTTTACGTCTCGACCACTAGTTCTATCGGTTCCTCTAAAATGGAGTTTGTGTCCAAATTAAGTCCATTCAACGGAACGCGATATGGCTCGGTCGGGCATGAAACTTTTTCAGGTTGGACAAATGGAACGTAATCTATTATGAACTCTACTTCTTCAGGAAGCTCGAGCTTGTAAGCAACCTCTCCAACCTTTTCTAACACCTTGAAAGGTCCAACATACCTAGGGTTTAACTTCCCCCGTTTGCCAATAGTACGACTCTTTTCATGGCAAAACTTTGGCAATAACTTTATCCACGACATGGAATTCCATTGGTTTATGCCTTTTAGATCGGCGTAAAATTTATGTCGTATCAGAGCGGCTTGGATCCTTTGCTTGATCTGGATGATTTTCTCAGTGGTCTCTGAATTACGTTTGGACCCGAGTATTTGAGCTCTCCAACTTCAGTCAAGCAAATAGGTGAACGACAACTTTCGACCTAAAAGTGCTTCAAATTGGTGTGGCTTGTTGATGCTGCGTGATAGCTTATTGTTATATGAGAACTCGACTATGGCAAATGGTTAAACCCACCCTTCCCGTAGTCGATTGCACAAGCACGCTAGCATATTCTCTAGAGTTGATGGTCATCTCGCTTTGCCCGTCTGTTTGTGGATGGTACGCAGTACTCCATATCCAAATTAGTTACCCAAAAGCGTTTGATGTGGACATCTAGAATTTGATGCGAATCTCGGGTCGCGATCACAAATGATTGAGACAGGTATTCCATGTCTCGTGACCACCTCCTTCAGGTACATTCTTGGGAGTTTGTCTAAAGGATCAGTCTCTCTCATCGGTGTGAAGATCGCAGACTTAGTGAGTCGGTCAATGATCACCCAAATTGTGTCATAGCCTTGAGACGTCTTAGGAAGCTTCATGACAAAATCCATAGTGATGTTGTCCCACTTCTATTCGGGTATTTTAGGTTGTACCAACAATCCTGATGGCCTTTGATGTTCGGCCTTGACCTTAGCACAGGTCAAACACTTGCTAACATAGGTAGCAATGTCGGCTTTCATGTTGGGCCACCAATATAGCTTCTTCATGTCTTGGTACATTTTGTCAGAACCTGGATGTATAGAGTACTTTGATTTGTGGGACTCGTGCATGATTACTGTCCGCAAATTGCCATAACAAGGTAGCCAACTCCTGCCATTGAGGCATAGGGTTCCATCCGTACGTGGTTCCAACTTTTGTTCTCTAATCGCTTCTGGAAATTTAGCATTTTCAATTAACATTCCCCCAACGTCTTCACTCTTAATGTTCTCTGGTTTTCGTGCTTCAGTCTGAGCATTTAAGATCTGTTTTGGAAGATCCAAGCTAATAGTCATGACTAACGCTCGAACTCTTAATGGTGGTTCTCGTTCTTCTGCTCAAATGATCAGCAACCGAAATTTGCTTTCCCCGGGTGATAACGGATATCGCAATCGTAATCACTTAGCAACTCTAACCATCGGCGTTGCCTCATGTTCAACTCTTTTTGATCTAAAATGTGTTACAAACTTTTGTGATCGGTGAACACCGTACACTTTGTTCCATATAAATAATGTCTACAGATCTTGAGAGCGAACACCACTGCTCCGAGTTCCAAATCATGAGTTGAACCGTCATTAATCGTGAATTTTTACTGGCGTGAGATAAGAAATCACCTTTGTCTCTTGGCATCAACTCAGCGCCCCAAAACCCTTCTTTGAAGCGTCGCAAGTATGCGATGAAATCTTTCGCTTCCTCAGGTAATGCCAGGTTTGGTGACTGCACATCTTTTCTTCAATCAGTTGAAAAGCTGCTTCTTGTTTATCGCCCCACTCAATCTTGAACATTCTTTTGAGTATGCTAGTCATTCGGTTTGGCGATATTTGAAAACCCTTCAATGAATCTTCGATAGTACCAGTCAAGACCTTAAGAAAGTAAAGATCTCGTTGGGTGACTTAGGAGTGTTCCAATCTTGAATGGATTCCAATCTTGGCTGGATCCAACATGAATTCCTTCACTATCAATCACGTGACCGAGGAAATGTAAGTTTGGGGGATCAAAATTCAAATTTGGAAATTTGCATACACTCCTCTTTCTTCAACAATTCTAATATTATCTTAAGATGTCTCTTCGTGCTCTTTGCTTAGCTCTTGGATAGATCTAAATTTCATCAATAAAGAACAATTACGAATTTTCCAGATAAGTTTGCACACTCGGTTCATGAGGTCCATAAAAAAAAAAAAAACAGCAGGTGCGTTTGTCAACCAAACGACATAACATTGTAATTCGTAATGGCCGTAAACGGGTTAGAAGGCAGTCTTCGGAATGTCTTCTTTTCGAACCCTCAATTGGTGATAAAAAACCTGACTTAGGTCGAGTTTCGAGTAGACACTCGACCCTTAAAGTTGATCAAATAATTTCATCAAATCCTTGGAGTGGTTAACGGTTCTTAACCGTTAGTTTATTCAATTCCCGGTAATAAATGGCACATCAGAATGATCGTCCTTCTTCTTGAACAAAAGACCGGAGACTCTCCAAGGTGAGGAACTGGGTCTTATAAAAAGCCTTTGTGGACATCTTTTTAGTTGCTCAGATAACTCTTTCATCTCTGGAGCTAATCGATAAGGCGCCCAAGCACCCGGTGCAGCACCAGGTACCAAATCAATTTGAAACTCCACTTGTCGAGTCGGAGGAAGACCCGGCAAGTCTTCAGGGAATACTTCAGGAAAGTCTTGAACTATGGGTACGTCCTCAAGTCGCTTCTTCTCCGACTTGTCTTCAGTCTCTTTTGTAGTGACATGTGCCAGAAAGATAGGAAACCCTTTCTCCATGTACTTCTGTGTTTTAGTGCAAGAAATGATGTTTAATCGTGTCACATTTCCCTGGGTACTTCCATCACCGTGTATGATTAAGGTTTTATTTTTCCAGGGAATGCGGACAATCTTCTCGGCACACATAATGACCGCTTGGTACTTCGCCAACCAATCCATACCGATTATAGCATCGAAACTACCCAGTTCTACAGGCATTAAGTTTATGTTGAATTGGTGGTTTAGAAAGTTTAATGTGCAACCCTTAAGTATAGTGTTTAACCCAATTATCCTCCCGTCAGCTAGTTCGACATCATAATAATGATCTAGGGTAGATGGCGTGATGTCAATTTGGGAGCAAAATGTAGTAGACACAAAACTTCAATCGGCACCCGTATCAAACAAGATATAAGTATAGCGGTTGTTTAGAAGAAACGTACCCGCAATGACGTTGTCTGGATTTGCCCTCGCATTTCCAACCACATACACCTTCGCTGGAGCCCTGTCATTTCCAGCTTGATTACCACAGTCATTGTTTCTCAGTCTTGGGCACTTACTTTTAAAATGGCCTTGAGCTCCGCACTCAAAGCAACCATTGCCCTGCTGATTATTGTTGTTGTTGTTACGGTTGTGGTTGTTGTTGTTACGGTTGTTGTTGTTGTTGTTGTTACGGTTGTTGTTGTTGTTGTTGTTGTTGTTACAGTTGTTGTTGTTGTTGTTACGGTTGTTGTTGTTGTTGTTGTGGTTGGCATTGGCAGGTCGGCTCCTACAATCCTGGGTCAGATGACCAACCCTTTTGCAGTTATTGCACCTTGGTGGACAAGGACCTTCATGATTGTAGTTACACTTGGAACATAGAGGTTTAGACCCGACGTATGATTTCTTGCCACTATTGCCTGCAGTGTAGGCCTGGCTTGTGTTCTGCCTTTTATTCTGTTGGTTTTGATTGTTCTTGGAAAGATCATCATTAAGCTACGATGTTTCCAATGTATATGTCGGCAATCACCGACATACCTTTCAATTTTGTTCTGACTCCTCATGGAACATTCATACACAAAGACCCGAAGTGCTAGTTCTTGAAAACGTTGTTGCCTTGACCACATCCAGATAACCACGCTCACTTTCAGATCCACAATTCGGCCTCAAGCTTCTTTATTTCGTTTCGTGGACAATACTTGTCAGTCATATTCTTCCTTAGATTGACCCGAGTCATTGAATATGCAACATCATGAGTAACGGTCATAACATGGGAATTCCACCATGTTAAGCCTTGCTATAAGAGTACAATAGGAAAATTTGACCTGGTTTTCCACTGACATTGCTTATATGCGAAAACAGTCGCCATTCTTTCAACCATTGGTTAACTCACCACTCCTATCGTCCCTTGAAATACATAGGTTTCTGCATTCATGAAATCCTGTAATTGCACTCATACAGCAACGCGCTTTCAAATCCCCCTGACAACCCCTCCCTGAAGTTTGCTGTCCAATGCCATTACCTGGTTGCGTCACTACGTGCGGGCCAAAACGGCCACTGACACCTTGGTCTAATCATAATCTTGGAGTTGAGCATTAGTGTTCGTAGTGGTTGATGTTTACTGTTTGGGCTGGTGATGTTGTGACCGCTGTGACCTTGTGGCTCGTTTTGGGGCCCATTCTTTCAATCACAAGAAATAAAATATCCTTAGATTTCAAAAAACATAACCATACATGAGCCGTACCAAGGAGTGAAAGTAGGAAGTAAGACTGCCCACACCCATTGTGAACTGAGGATGTGTTCATAGACGATTGAATGTAATTATAACAATGCTGTAGGACCGCGCGCGTCGACGGCAGCAAGTGCGACGCACAGAATTCCGATGATAGACTGACAGAAGGTACATCCATTTCTAATATAGAACTGGAAAACAGTGCAGCATGATAATTCGCGATACGAAATGATGCACCATTTGATTAGGTACAAAAGAAATAATATACAACCTAAAGCAAGACAGGGAGCCGGGGAGTAGAACCCGGAGGAATACTTGATAGGGCAATACAGATAGCTAATCATAAACAAAAAATCTAAAGCAGGATAGCTAAGCCGAAAACTAAATATCTGATAAACCGCCTGCGAAGTCGTGGAAAGAAACCATACAAGACGTTGAGACGAACAGGACTGCATATAGCTACGAATCGATAAGCGATTGTCTAGGTAACTGGCTACCGAGGAGTGTCCTCCAATGTGTCGAGAGACGGCGTATGCTCCACCCTCCAGGGCGCTGTTAACGCATGTAATATGCTAAGCCGCCAGGCATCAGTTTGCAGCCTGAAGCGCTGCGGGAGACTCTTGGCGATGCACCTCATCTCTAATCCTGTACAACTAGCCGTAGCGTCTAAAGGGCTCTGAGATGAGCTTACATACCGAGAGCCAAGTCCTAACGATCTCCCATAACTCTCTTGCTCGTAAGCAAGCACATCTCTGCCTCAATAAAAGGTCAATCTCGGATCGAGCACACAGCTGCAACTAGTCCTTCTGGCATCGTGATGTCGTGTTGCAAAAACCCTGACTCTCTCTAGTGCAAACATCTACCTGTAAGTTGACTCTCCTAATCCTGTTGACCAACTCGAAGGGTCATAATCTCCTCTTCATATCTCGAGTCTGGTCGCTCTATAGTGGGTCTCAGCTGTCTCGACAGCACATTACAAAACTCTCCCTAATCCACACCCAGGTCTGGGAGTAGTAAGTAATAGTTCATCCGAGCGTGTGTCAGCCTTGGGAAATCACTCTGCTAAAGATGGTGCCAGTAGTGGTATAGGTAACCATGGTGGTGGGGTCGCCTGAAGGAAGTAGTGAATAGATAGTGGAGGTGGCTGTAGCTCTCATCTGCCTCATGCTGCTCTAGTATGTGGGGGTCGATACGTGGAGCAAAAAAGGATGGTGGTAATGGAGTAATAGTGCCTCATCCTCCAACTGGCACTAAATCCTCAGGATGCTCAGGCTCAGGAATGTACACTGGTACATGGTCCTCAGGTACATACTATGGAGAATGTAGTGCCTGCTCCAACAACTGTCGGGCAGCCTCCTCGTAAGGATCCTCAGATGGAATACTCTAAGATCGAGCCTCAGAGTGAACAGAAGTATAGGTAACAGCGGAATCAGCTGACATGACTACTGTGACCAGCAAAAATGGCTTGTATGAGTATATTATAAAAGACGCTTATAGCAATTTCATTAGATCTAAACATGTATATCAATTATGAAGGCATCTAGTCCCAACCAACTAATGCAACCAGTAGTGTAGGCATAATGGATGCACATAATTCTGTCCCGTAAAAACACCCGTTGGTATGAATTCGTTGTTTAAAAACGGTTATCGTCCCAAGCAAAAACATTAGACCTGTTCTCTATAACCTTGGCTCTTGATACCAATCTGTAACACCCCAAATTGGTCGAGCGAAATAAGGGTCCGGGGCGGTACATCTCAGATCAATAACACAAGATTATTATAGAACGACGAAAAAGTCGTTTAAAAACGAAACATTGAATTTAAAACAAAGTAATTGTTAAAATAGTAAGCCTGACGCTTAACTTGTTCAATGATCAAAATAACAAAGATTTTCAGCCCATAACAGATAACAAAATAAAATGCACAAAATCTAATGCATGACATACAAATCAAAACCACCAATGTATCCATCGCACACTCGATGCGTCATTGATCCCCCAGAAAAACATTGCATTAAAAACGTCAACAATAATGTTTGGTGAATTCATAGTTTGAATATATCAATATTGTAGACACAAGATTTCCCAAGTGTATATAATCAACAGATAGCAGACATCATATAAATGTAATTACGTTGCTCTAAGCTCAAGACACTGAAGCTTGCGTGTAAGGATGGCCAAATTAATGGCCTACATGCCTTAGGTGATGTTCTAACCCGCACATCCTATCAATTCGACATGGTAAAACTTGCGTTTTGTCCATGAAAGCTAGCTCAAAACACCCCCGAGGGGGAAGGTGTAGATGTCAGAAACCCAATAATCTATTCATAACATTCATCGCTCCCACGATTCTCAGTAATTTGCCGGGCGCGTATATCCATATAATGGTCCGATCAGATTGTTTACGCTACTTAGGCAACACGTAATCATAATGTAAAACTTAACCACTTGTGTCCAATTGTAAAACATTGCATGTTTCTCACCCCAAAAACTTGTAAAACAAAAGCATGTAAAACGTGGGGCTATGAACTCACCTAGTGAGTAATGCCAAGTATATCTCAAAATAACGCGTCACGCGAATCGATCAAATGCAACGCTAATTAAAATTAAAGGTCGTATAAGTACTAACTCACATAAGTACTGAGCTACCGACCATGCATAAGATCTATATAGCTAATCACCTCTAAATTTTAAGTGTGAAAAACATTTTATAAAATTAAAATGTTTATAAAATACGTTTGGTAAAATCTCCTAACTTTCACTTTCAAATCCGTTTCATTTCTTTTCTTGCGTTCTTATGCCCATCTTTTCCGTATTAAACGAGTTTTATCATAATTTGACAATTTCCATATTTTTGTCCCTCTGTGAACAGTAACTTTTACTGTTTGACATCAGACGTGAGTTTATTAATTATCGTATTGTTGTCGTACAACCCTAAAATGTCGTTTATATTCGTTATAGCTCCGTTTTAAACAGATTCTTTTCGAGCACGTTCTCCGTAATTGAAAGTTCGAATAATATTTAAGGGAGGGTAGACTGCTAAATAAAAAATTCTAGTCAATTGAATATACTGTTGGATAACCAATAGTTATTAATTCGCACAGGCGAATTAGTTAGTTGTCACGTATTGCGAGGCGCATTTCATAACTCGATACGGTTCATTGAATTGTGCAAAATAACATTACTTATCATATTTGTGAAATCCTAAAAATAGATATAAATTTGGGAAATTCATAACTCGTTCGTTATTAATTGAAAAATTACGATTCTTATCATTTTCGAATCCTAAAAATATGTATTATTTATTAAAAATATTGTCATTTTATAAACTCCGTTTAATTAACGTATAACTCGTTTTTAACGTAACTTTTTCGTTATTAATCCGTTTAACAAGTTTCTTACCTTTTCGGAATCGTCGTGAAATGTATTATCTTATAAAAACATATTATAAGTATATTTTTATACAATTTTGGACAGAATGTTTGATTGAGTTTGTTAAGTCCATATATATCCTTGTTTTCATACTTTTCCACTTTTACCACTACTCTTATATTTCATATATGTCATATATATTACATATAATAAAAGTCCATTTGTCCATCCAAGTCCTCATATGTCCAAATTTACCAAGTCCATATTATACTTTTAACCCTTAACTTTCATAAATAACCTTTTTATCACAAGTTTATACTTAGTCACTTTTACATATAAACCATAAGTGTACAAGTGTATTTCTTCCAACATGACTTTATTTTAGTGTTCTAATAACATGATTAAAAGTCCATAATCAATATTAATAAGTCATTTGCCTTTCTTTTACTTGTAATATATTATGTAACTTCAAAAACCCTAATTAATACATAATTACTTTTATGCTTAACCAAGAGTGTAAATCACTTATGTTTCCATTTTAACATGATGTCATTAACATCATAAGATATATAAAAGTGTACAATATGATGATAACAAGTAAAAACTCCTTTTTACATGTTAAAAATCCTAAATGGTGATTTAAGCTATAAAGAATTAACATATGCATATTAATGAAAATTGTAAGAACATAAAGAGTTCTAGTAGACCTTAGGATGTATGATGATGATGATGAACAAATGCTAAACCCTTGTTTAGCCTTAAAATCCAAGCTTGCACTTAAGAAAACCCTTGTTTTCTTAATAAAACCCTATCCTTCCTTTTCTTGATTATTACTTGTAAATGGTGATTCAATGGTTGGAAACACCTTAGAACATCTTAGGATGGATGTGTATAGAAGTGTATAGGTTGTATAAAATTTAGTATGGGTTTGTTATAGAGGGGTGTTTGTGCCGTAGCTTCAAAGAGAGAAAAGGGAGAACAATATTTGTTTTTGGTTAAGTATTTTGTGCTATGTTCTCTTATCTTATGCAATGTATAAGTAATGAACAAGTATGACTAGTCAAGGGAACATAAAGAGAGTCTTAGGGATGGTCATGGTCATAGTCTTTGGTCAAAGAAACAAGAAATGACTAGGTTTAAATGAAGAGGTGTTGTACAAGACCAAGTGGTGAATTTTTTTTCTTATATCTTTGTATCAATTGCCATAATTTCGGCCATAAGAAGATATATGTGATGTTGTTGAGTAATTTTTATGTATTGGGTATAAATGTGGGTATTTGTTGAAGCGTAGAAAAGTTTTGGTGGTTCCGGGAGTGCCTAAACGCAATTTATCGCGAAACGTATACACTTTACGTATCCGATAAAAATAAAATGAACAAAGTTAATAATTATTCTCAAAATAATTACTTAACCCTTGCTTGATGTAAACATTTAATTGTTTGATGCCTGTTTACATTAAACGATAATATTTGGCGTACGCGATTTAGCTTAACATTTACGATTTAAAGCAAACGCGTACAATACAAAAGGTACATTATGGATTTATTGATGTCGTCAATGACTTGAAAACACAGGGTGTTATATCCTCTTTTCCTTTTTCTAGATTATAGGTTCTTAAGTTTGCATCTTGTGGCTTAATATTATGCCACAAAGTGCCCTTTGTCTGTTTTTAGCTAGATTCCATGTCAATAGCTTAATAAGCTCTTTCAAGCTTATTTTTCTTTCTTTTTGCTTAATTCATCATGAATTTGCTTGTTTGCTTAATTTAGTTTCATTTTAGCTTACTTGCATCTTTTGTAGCTTTTTCAAAATCCAAAAAAAGAAAAAAATAAGCCTTAAGCTTTCTTAAGCTATTCTGCCAACTTTAAGCCCGTTTTCCAGCTTATTTATAAGCTTTTGTCAAAAGCCTCAGTTGTATAAAGTGCTTATCTTTTTGGGCTTAACAAGTTTATAAAAAAAATTGAAAAAAAAATAAAAGGGGAAGGCCAAGGACCCGGGTGAGCAAGACTCGAACCCGGGACCTCAAGCCCTCAACCCTTTATAAACTCTACACACACTACCGCTGCGCCCTTGGGTCTTTTCTGTTAGACCCTTGGGCGCTTTGGTATTTAAAGGGGTTTTGACCCTTTAAGCCTATAAGCTGTGAGGGCTTATTTGACAGCTTATTTGATAAGCTGTGCGACCTAGCTTATTTTTCCTAGGACCCTTGTCATTTCAGCTATTTTGTGTAAATTTTTTAGATTTTTTTATAAACTTTTAGTATTTTTTATAATTTATTTTCTTTAAAAACTTTAAAAAATCATAAAAAATAAAATATTAATCAGAAAAATATAAATCTTTTTTCTAAAATTTTCTTTTTTCATATATTTTGTAGGAAAAATATAAAAGTTTCTGTAGGATTAATTTTTCAAAAATTCATTTTCTAAAGAACGGGATTTGTCCCCGTTCTTGTCTTGACTCGTTTTTGGGTCAAACGACCTCCGTTTTTAGTCTAGTTTTTTTTAAACTTCGTTATTTGTCATTTAGAATCTATTTTAGCTTTTAAATTTGTTCTAGGGTTTAATTTGCAAAATTTAGGTTTTTAGCCCTCGTTTTTCATGCCCGTTTTAGGTGTGTATTAGGTTAACTTGTAAACCCTAATCCCTTTTTCTATAAATGGAAAGGGATTCCCAGAGTAAATGTTATCTCTTCTAATTAATGTGATACACATTGAAGAGTTCATTTATCTCTCAAACAAACTGAACTGTACTACTGAAGCTGAAGCTTCTATTTAGTCATAAGTAGTTTGTTTTCTTACTCTCTTAACTTTGGTTAGAGTTTAAGTTCGAAGGAGATAACACCCTAATTTTCATTCAACCACCTTGCTATTCCGCAAGCAAGGTGTGTCATAGATTCTTTATTTGATTCTAATAAAAGTCTATATGTTGAAAAGTACTTCTATATGTTTTAAACTTGTTCTTTATATTGTTCATATATATTTGTTTAAAACTTACTTTGTTGCCATAAAATCTGATTAGTTTAACTTGATAACCTTATATCAGATTCTAAGGGACCAACAAGTGGTATCAAAGCCTTCTGGTTTATAAAATCCCTTTAAAGGGATATATATAAAAAGGCTCAAAGATTTTTAAAATCAAGATCCATCTTAAATGGTGGTAGTAGAAGTACCATAGACTCTTGAATACATGGGTGGCTAGTTAAATGCAGCTCCTGTACTAGAGGTGGAAAATTTCACCAAATAGAAAAAGAGATTCATGTGCCATATCATTGGTATTGAACCTCAATTTGAAAACATCATTTCAAACGGTCCTTTTATCCCTATGACAACTGGTCAAAGAAAGCCAAAAGGATAATGGACTGCAGATGAGAGAAAGGCTGCTAACCTAGATCAGTGACTCAAAAGTCTTATCATGTCTATCCTTTCAGATGACCAAATGAATTCTGTCATAAACAGCTTAACTGCAAAATCTATTTAGGATGACCTGATACTATATCATGAGGAGCCCTATGATGTGAAAGAAAGTAAGGTCATGGACCTGAAGTTGTGCTACAATACCTTCAAATTCAAAGAAGGTGAATCTCTAACATAAAATTTCACCATATATAAAGCTTTGATGAATGAGTTAGTAAATGATGGCATTAAACTTTTAAAGCTTGAAATAAATACTGGTTTTATAAATAGGTTACCAAAGAAGTGGCTAAGTTTCTGCCAAAGTCTCAGAAACACAAATCATGTGAAAGATTTTGAGCTTGCTTCTTTATTTGGTAAACTCAAATATGAAAAAGACCTAATAGACGGTATTTATGAACCTGAAAAGAACAGATCTCTTGTCTCTACAACACCTTTGTCAACTGCTTTCTTCTCTACCTCTATTGTCTAGGACTTTTAAGATAGTCCTGATGATGAAGAGGATACAAGAAGCAGTCATGAGTACCTGAATGACCTAGAAGAAGAATATCAAGCAAGATCTCTTCAAGTCTAAAAGATTCTTCAAAAAGGGCACTTAAAGGTTCAGCAGTGCAAAAGCAACTAACCAAACTGAATGTCATAAATGTGGCAGGAAATGTCATTTTGCAAGAGACTACTGGTCAAAAACTTTAGTTCTTTCATATCAATCGCCCTTTCAACAAAAAACTCTCAGTTCCTTTCAGCACAAACCAGAACTAAAGACTGGGGGGGGGGGGGGGGGGGGGGGGGTGTTTGTGTGTTGTGTTTTTTTTTTTTTTAATCTTAACAAAGTCAAGGCTAAACTGCTCTTACTAAGTCAAGTGCTATAAATTCTAAAGCCGCAACTGATAAAAATAAAGGTCATATCGCTAAGCATTGAATGGATGATGAAGAAGTGTCATCAGATGACAATGAGATGGTGGAGGTCAAAGTACTCATGGCACTAGATGAAGAAAATGATGTTGTCAGCAAAGAAGGCGAAATGGTGAATGGGTAAAGATCTCCATGAGAAAGGTAAACATTCTTCTTGAAATGGAAGATAATGATCATAGAAAAACCTATCTAGATTATTTTTTATCGATCTAAATTATGTTAAAGAACAAAGAAACAATCTTTTGTCAAAACATAGAGATCTTGTTCATGAACTGAATGCATGCAAAGAACAACTTTTAGTATTAAAACAAGCAAAACTTGATTTTCGTACAATGCAGCATGTAAACACTGAGATTCTCAAAGAGATAAAAACTTAAGAATAGAACTAAAAGAGCTAATAGCAATCACTGAAACATGGCTTAACAATTCTAACAAAGTAAACCAGTGAACAAATCCCCTCTCAAAAGAAGAGAATTCTAGGAGCTGTTCAACTCACTAGAGATCCCTCTAGTTCTGGGCAAAAAGACCTTATCTTTGTAAAATCTTCAGCTGATGACACAAAAGTGTCCATACCTGGTGTTGAAAGACCCTGGTTGTCTAAAGATGAAGGTTTTATTCTGCCAAATCATAATACTAGTAGGATACTCCCAATTTAGTCATAAAGAAACATAATTGATCCTTCAATTGCTATCACTGACTCTTCAACGACTGATTATGATTCAGCTGATGAATCTTCAGTCTGTAGCACCCCTCTTCCTCCACTAAAGAAGTTGAATGGTGCTGAACCTATTTCTGGACCCAAGACTATCAAATTAATTTTGAAGTCAAAATCCACATTCAAAGCTAAAACTTTAAAAGGTGTCATAATGAATGAATCATCCTCAGCTCCTTTTAAAGACAGGAAAAGCTCTTCAGCTTCAAAAATTAATTTAGCTCTTGCGGGTAAACTAAAGAGTGTCAAAATTAAAGATGATCTTCCTTTAGCTATTGTAATGAAAGAACTTAACAACCTAAAATTACAATTTAGCAAGAATCAATCATCTTACTCCAGGAATACTCAACCACAACAGGTTCCACAAAATACACTTCAAAATAAATACAAAACACAATTAAAAAAGAGTTATGATCTGTGTGGCTTACACAATCATCTCTCTGAAAATTGTTATAAAGTCCTATTTTGTAAAAAGTGTGAGAGAACTGATCACATGTATTGTGATCATGCTGAATACATTTCCACCATGAACATGTCTCAGCATCTTAAAAGTCAGGGTAGATCTTCATCAAGATCTAAAATCCCAAGACCATCAAAACGCTTCTTTCCACCCTGCATACACTATGGATGTATTGATCATTTATCCAATGAGTGTTTATACTATCTCGTATGTGGATTATTGGAAGTTATGACCATGACATAAATGGTCATAACAGGATTATCTCTCTAGAAAGAGAAATCAACACAAGAAATCCTCAACATGCTTTCAAAAGATGTGAAGCTTGTGGTAGCTCAACTCATACCACAACTTATCACTATGACATTAAATGGTTCAAAGAGGTAAAGCACTTCAAGCCAAAAAGGCTGAAGCTCTAAAATCAGCTAGGACTGAATCATCAAATGCTAACAGATCCATGACTCCTACTAGAAGGTGGGTTTCTAAGAAAAACTAACCATTGAACTTATTTGTGCAGTGTGACATCAGGAAACCTATCTGGTACCTGGATAGTGTATGCTCAAGGCATATGACTGGCGTGAAGAGTTACCTGTATAAATATGTGGAACAGCCAGGACCTAAGATTGTGTTTGGAGATGACTCTACATGCACAACTGAAGGTTATGGCTCTATCAAATGTAATGGTATAGTTTTCACAAAAGTAGCATATGTAAATGGTCTTAAGTACAATCTAATTAGCATCAGTCAACTCTGTGATGCTAAGTATATTGTTCAGTTTGATGAGTAAAGAGGAATAATCTTCAACTCTAACAAAGAAGTTGTAATGATTGTTCCAAGAATAAGAGATGCATATGTTCTTGACATGACATCTTCTGCTCAAGAATCCTGCTTTTGTGCCAAAACTCTTGAAAATCTCAACTGGCTTTGGCTTAAAAGACTTGCACATCTAAACTTCAAAAGAATCAACAAACTGGCAAAACAAAATCTTGTTATTGGTCTTCCCTTACTTGTCTACTCAAAGGACAAACCATATTCATCATGTGAAAAAGGAAAGCATCATAAGGCTAGCTTCAAAATAACACAAACATCTTCTATTAAGAAATGTCTTCATCTTCTTCACATGGCTTTATTTGGACCTGTAACTCCTAGGTCCATTAACCATGAAAAATACACCTTTATCATTATTAATGAATACTCAAGGTACACCTGGGCATACTTCTTGAAGAAGAAAAGTCAAGCACCTGAAACAATCATGTCCTTCATAAAAAGAGTTGAAAATCAAAATGAAATCAAAGTCAAACAACTCAGAACTGACAATGGTACTGAATTCAGGAATAGCATCTTGTCAACTTCTTTGATGAAAAAGGGATTTCTCAAAAAATTTCCTCTCCTTACACACCTGAACAAAATGGTGTTGCTGAAAGGAAAAATAGAACCCTCATAGAAGCTACAAGAACAATGCTTTTAGGATTTGTCTTCTCAAAACAATACTGGACTGAAGCTATAGCCACTACATGCTACACTCAAAACAGGTCCACCATTGTGAAATGACATCTTAAAACTCCTTATGAAATTTTTCGTAAAAGAATCCCAAACATCAATTTTATTTATGTCTTTAGATGTCTAGTTTACATCCACAATCATAAAGATCACCTAGAAAAATTTAATGAAAAAGCTGATGATGGTTATCTTCTTGGATACTCGCTTGTTTCCAAGGCCTTCAGAGTCTTTAACACTAGAAGACAAAAAATTGAAGAAACCTATCACATCACATTTAATGAAAGCCCTAATGCTATCAAATTCTCAAGACCTTCAGTTAACAACATCAACATTGCTAAAACTGGAAGATATCCATCAGATGAATATCTTCATCCTTATGAACCTTCTCAAAGGTATCAAACAAACAACAATGATATGTCCTTCATAGAACCCTATGAATGTCCTGAACCAGTTGTCCTTGAAACTGAAGTTTCATCTGACCAAAATGGTCAAGTTGATCAGCATGATCAATCTGCACAGACTGATGAAATCTTAAATGATGATATGTTTGAACATTCCAATCACACCAGTGGTGAACAAATCAGTGATAATCTCCCAAACACTAAAGACATTCTGATCCTTGAACACTTATCCTCTCCAGATAAGGATACTTTAGTACAAAATACAATTCCAATCCCACATCCCTCATCATCTATTTCATCCATGGTCACACCAACTCCTCGAGACAGATGGTCTTAGGACAAACACATTAAGCTGGTCAATATCATTGGTAATCCAGGAGCTGGAATGCTCACAAGAGCAATGTCCAAAGAACTTAGTACTCCTTTGGATCATGAATGTCTCTTTATAGATTTTCTTTCTCAAGAAGAACCTAAAAAGGTCTTTGAAGCACTAAAACATCTTGGATGGGTTGATGCCATACAAGATGAACAAAGCCAATTTGCCATAAACAAAGTCTGGACATTAGTTTCTGTACCTTATGGCAAAACCATAATTGGCTCAAAATAGGTTTTTAGAAATAAAAGGGATGAAACTAGAATTGTCATAAAAAATAAGGCAAGACTTGTAGCTCAAGGCTATAATCAGCAAGAAGGCATATATTATGATGAAACCTTTGCTCTTGTTGCAAGACTTGAAGCAATTAGGATCTTTCTTACCTTTGTCACCTATATGAACTTTATAGTTTATCAAATGGATGTCAAAAGTGCATTAATTAATGGTAAACTAAAAGAAGAAGTTTATGTCAAACAACCTCCAGGTTTTGAGAGCAATGAGTTTCCCAACCATGTATGAAAATTGGACAAAGCCCTTTACAGACTTAAACAAGCTCCAAAAGCATGATATGAAACTCTCTCAACCTTTCTTACTGAACATAAGTTTGTAAGATGTAAGATAGACAACACCTTGTTTGTCTACAAAACTCAAACTGATGTGATTCTGGTTCAAATCTATGTGGATGACATTATCTTTGGGTCCACCAGCATAAAATTATGCAAAAAGTTTGCTAAACTGATGACTCAAAGATATGAAATGAGTATGATGGGTTTCCTCACCTATTTCCTTAGATTTCAGATTAAACAATCTAAAAGAGGCATTTCAATCAACTAAGAAAAATATGTCTAGGATTTGCTAAAAAAGTATGACATAAATGGTTCATCAGTGAAAACTCCAATGGTACCCCTAACAACTTAGGACCTGATCTCAATGGAAAAGCTATAAATGAGAATCAGTATAGAGGTATGATTAGATCTCTAATGTATCTAACTGTAAGTAGACCTGACATTCAATTCTCAATTTGTCTATATGCAAGATATCAAGCAAATCCCAAGGAATCCCATCTTGTTGATGTTAAGAGAATTTTTAGGTACTTAAAAGGTACTCCCAGTCTTGGTTTGTGGTATCCAAAATGTTTAAGTTTTGACCTAAAAGGATACTCAGACTCTGACTATGCTGGATGCAACATGGATAGGAAAAGCCCCTCCGGTGATTGTTAGTTGCTAGGAGGCAAACTAGTGTGCTGGAGTGCTAAAAAAAGAATCTGTAGCTATGTCCAGCTGAAGCTGAATATGTAGCTACTGCAGGATGTTGTGCCAACATATTATGGATAAAGAGTTAACTCACTGACTATGATATCATTTATGAAAAGGTACCCATATTTTGTGATAACACAAGTGCTATTGCAATCTCAAACAATCCAGTTCTGAACTGAAGAACAAAGCACATTGATATTAGATATCATTTTATCAGAGATCATATTCTAAAAGGGGACATTGAATTACATTTCATTCCCACTAAATATCAACTTGCTGAAGTGCAAATAAGCAGCAATCTGTAGCTATGGTCTCAACTAAAGCTGAAGATATAGCTACTGTTGGATGTTGTGTCATCATACTATGGATAGAGTCAACTCACTGACTATGATATCATATATAAAAAGTTACCCATCATAATCCAATTCCGCACTAAAAAAAATAAAGCTTATTGATGTCAAATCAAGAATCATACTCTCAAACAGAACATTGAATTCCTTTCATTCCCATTCAATATCAACTGGCTGATATCTTCACCAAGCCTCAGAATAAGCCAACTTTTAAAAGATTGATTGTTGAACTAGGTATGTTGAACATTGATTCAAAACCTGAAGCTTCAGTACTGACTGAAGAAAACTGAAGCTTCAACGCTTTCATTTAAAACTGAACAAACTTTCATATGTTAAATGTCAGTTTAGTTTTTGCCTATAACCTTTAGCTTGCTTAAGTGAAGTAACTGAGCAATCACATATGTCTCATTCATGGATTTGCATGAGCATGTATGGTTTTGTCGCCTTCGTTGGAGCACATATATTGGTCAAGTCAAGAACTAAACAAAATTGATTCATTTTCTTTAGTTCAGTTTATAAAATGATTTTATCTAATTCTTCAGCTGTCTCTCAAGTAAAGTAACTGAGCAATCACATATTTCTCATTCATGGATTTGCATGAGCATTTGGGGTTTTGTCGCCTTCGCTGGAAGATTGATGATGATGAAGATTACAATAATCTGTTCAACATAACATAACACCAAACGTGAACCTAGTCCAGTTTTTCAAACATCAATCTCAATGTTAGTTTTAAAACAAATGTGATTTTCAAAAATAATATTATTTTATCAAAATAATTTCATTTTTAAAGAAGTTGTTTAATTAAAATATATTAATAGAGGATATCCAAAAGTTAGAATGACCTCATCATCTTTCTCTTACCTACTTTCTCAGTTGAATAGATGGCTATTCACTATTCTAAGTGTCATATGCATGCTTTGCTGACTTTCATTAAATACAAAGTTTAGCACACATGTTGAAAACAAACACTAAACATTCCTATAACTTTTTAACCTCAAATGATAATTACAATTTTTCAAAGAAAAATTTGTAATTTCATCAATCATATAAATCACAAAAAACCTTTCAACACCTCACTCTCACAAATCCATCAAGAACAAACAAACACACACCTCAAACCAGATCAAATCTTCAAAACCTTAATGGCTGATTCATATTCACACAAACCCTCTTCACCTAAAATCACTCCCAATGAAGAACCTGTCACTCTTAACAAACCCGAAAGCCCAAACCCTTTCTTACCTACATATCAGGTTGAGTTCATCTTTGAAGAGATTGCCTTCAACACCAGCAATGAAGTTGCACTTCTATATCCCTGACAACCAAACTCAGACTACTTTAGAGAGGTATCAGACTTCATTTCCAAATGCTGCTTAAAGGAAGCATTTATCAAGGCCCCAACTCAATACAAAGAATACCCAAGTAAATTTTGGTATACTACAAAGACCTTAGATGACTCTAAGATTTGGGTATCAACTCCTACAGTGGGAATTAGAGGAGACACAGGCATCAACACCTTTAGGAATGCTCTTAGGGATCATTACCTACCTCAATCAAGTATGTATGTTTCCCCACCCTCCATAACAATAGTGAGACCATAGTTTGCAACAATAGGTTACAGTAGGGAGATTGGGGCAAAGGGAACTCTCAAAAAGAGTTGTCTTCCTCCTAGGTGGAGGCTACTGATGGTTCAAGGCATCCAGTGTTTAGGTGGGAAAACAAGTGGCCTGGACCAAATTTCCAACAAGGATGCCACCATCCTATATTGTTTGGCCAATAGGATAAAGGTAGATTATGCTAGGCTAATATGGGAGGATATAATTCACAAACTGAGCAAGAAAACTAGAGAAAAGGTTGTTCATTATCCTAGGTTTATATCCTTTCTACTAGAATACATGATGCCTAAATATGAGAATGAAGAGCTCACCATAAACCCCACTCAAGTCTTTAGTATTTACAACTGGGCACTGAATCCAAACCAAACTGAAGGACCTCCCTTCACTGACCACATGAAGACCATCTGTAATTTAGATGTGCCTGTGGACCCAAAGCTCATAAACCTTCCTCACAAACTAAGGAGGTTCGCCAAGGCAAAAAGCCTGGAGCTAAAAGTGGACTCAGAAGAAAACAATCTTGAAAACACACATCTGAGTCTAAGACTGAGGCATCCAAATCCAGAACTAGCCGATCAGAAAAAGAAACTGACGACATCAAATAACGTTACATTTATACCATCATTTATCCCAAATAAGTTACCTATTTTTATATAATTATTGCAAGAATTCGTACTTAATTGCTTAAAAGTATTATTTGCAGTAATTAAGGAGTAATTTGTGAAGACATGCAAAAAGGCGCATATTTTGGAGCTAAAACGATAATATTTGAAGATTGCATATTTCTAACCAATACGCCATATCTACAAAAAGAGATACGGCATATCAGCGCCTGAACTTCACAAGAAAACGCGTATTATCACTTCCCAATACGGCGTATCTACGTTTACCTATATGCCGTATCTAGCTGGATAACTATTTAGAGATTTGGTGAATAAATATATTTTGGGAAGATATATCAGACTAATTATAAACTTTGCTTGCACTCCAAGGGAGACACCCTAATACGCCATTTTGGCCTAGCTCAATACGACATATCCAGACTTTTTCAGACACTATATATAGAAGACTCAAAAATGAGTTTTCAGTGTGCAAAATCATATTCTTCATACCATATACATAAAAGACGACTTTCTGAAGAAAAAAAAGCAACTTAAGGTTAAGCATCGATCACGGTTCCATAGAAGACCCCGTGTAATTCCTATACTCTTGTAATCATTTAATTTTTGGTATCATTCGGTAAAACGTTTAGTTTACCTTGGTTATTTGATCACGCTTGTATAATTATAATAGTTATGGGCTAATACCCTAGGGTATTAGCCATCTTAATGAAGATTTAATGTTTGGTTTGTTTTAAAATTGATTTCTTAATTTATCTTGAATGTTTAATTATATTTATCACATGATACTTGTCTACGTGTTTGAATATGCGACCTATCATTCAACTGGGTCTAGTTACGCCAAACAAGTGAACTTGTTAGGAAAATATTGTAAACAGACTTAATACTGTTAGTATTAAAGTTAAGTCTGTTAGTTATAGTTAGTACTGATAGCTGAATAGTTAGTACTGATAGTATAGAAGTTAAGTCTGGTAGAGCAAGTTAAGTCTGCCAGCTTTAACTTAAGTCTGGCAGTATTAAAGTTAATACTGCTTGGTCAGACAGTTAAGTCTGTTTGTAATTTTAGTAATAGTTATCAATTAGCGTTGATTTAGGAAGAGATAAGCATTATCTCTTAACGCGTTTAGGGTTCCTTAAGTCTATAAAAGGAACATAGAATAGTATTGTAAATACATGAGTTGATTGAGTATTCACAATCAAATAGTAATAGTAATAGCAATTTGAGTATTTGTTCTTGTGTTCATCTTGGTATAGATATTGATATTCCGCGTCAATATTTATATTCACAGTCATTGTCTCTCATAGTATCTTTGGATTTATTCAAAGGACTATAAGTCGTTTAAGGCTCATTTAGATCCTGTTTATAAGGACCTACAAGTGGTATCAGAGCCACCAAAGGGACTTTACACAAGATTGAACATAGATCAAAACCTTTTATTCCAACAAATCAAATAATCATGTCTGCAAACGATAATTTTTCTCTTCATGATGATGAGGAACTTTCTCTTCATGATGATGCATCTTTGGATGGATCTGTTCCAGCATCCAACAAAGGAGATGCTCCTGCTAAACCACCACAAATAATCACCACAAATACACTTTCAAACATTAAACTGCCCGTCCTCCAAAAAGATGATTATGATACGTGGGCAATGGAGATGGAACATTATCTTGAGTATATAGATAATGAGGTCTGGAAAGTGATTCAGAATGGGAACTCAAAGAAGCGAGTCACCAAAGGTAAGGATGGTGTATACAGGGTTCTTCCTTCAACCAGACAGGAAGAACAGTTTGCTGATGAGAAAGAAAGGAAAGCGAGAACTCTGTTGCTAATGGCTATTCCAAAAGATCATCTAAGACGTTTTCATGGCATGGATGATGCCAAAGAGATTTGGGCAGCTATCAAGACAAGGTTTGGTGGCAATGCAAACTCGAAGAAAATGCAAAAAGCTGTTTTGAAACAACAGTTTGAGGCATTTACTATCTCGTCTAAGGAAAGCTTAGAGAAAGGGTATGATAGATTCCAAAAACTCCAATCACAATTGGATGCTGGTAGTTATATTCTATTAATACTGGTAGTTAAGTATGATTAATTCGGGTAGTTAATTTCTTTTAATCCTGGTAGTTATATTCCATTAATACTGGTAGTTAAGTAGAGTTAATTCAGGT
>BQNB010028274.1:42899-56804 GCA_026074375.1 Tanacetum coccineum | reverse complement strand
CAGAGCAATTGCAAAATATCATTCCCCAGATCGTCACTCAAGTGACAAACAATGTGAACAACAGAAATAACAATAACAACAACGGGAACAACAATAATAATGGAAATAACAACAACAACAATGGTAATGGTGGGAACAATTAGTGTTCCTACAAGGGATTTCAAGCATGCAGCCCTAAAGAGTATGATGGAAAGGGAGGTGCGATAGCACTTACCCGCTGGATCGAGAAGATGGAGAATGTACTTGACAATAGTGGGTGTTCTGAGAATCAAAAGGTGAAGTATGCTGCTAGCTCGTTTGTGAATAAGGCTTTGACTTGGTGGAACACCTAAATTCAAGCAAGAGGTCGCGAAGCTGTGATAAGTATGCCATGGACTGATTTTAAGGCGTTGCTTGTAGAGGAGTTTGTCCTAGTAATGAAATGGAGAAGTTCGAAACCGAGTTTTGGAATAATAAGATGGTGGGAGCCAATCATGCCGGCTATACAGATCGGTTCCACAAATTGGTTAAGTTGGTTCCGCACCTGGTTACTCATGAGTCGTCTCGCATCAAGAGGTACATAGCTGGTTTGGCACCTAAGATTAGGGGAATGCTCAAGGCGACTCAGCCAAAAACTATCCGTTTGCTGATAGCTTCTTGTTTATTTCAACACCTTATAAACTATTTTGATATCATTCCATGAACCGTTTTGTCAACATTTTATGATTTTCTTACTATTACCTCGTAACTTATTTGAGTATAAATTAATGAACCAACTCGTTTTCATTTTATAACCTAATTTACGGTTAGTTACAAACCCTTTACTACCCTATTATAAATTATTTTGCAGATATCTTACAAACTATTTTCGTGTCACCTCATGGATTATTTCGTTGTTATTTATAAACTATTTCGCTGCCAATTTATGAAATATGTCGTCAACATCTTATGAGTTACTTCGTGTCTTTTATAAACCATTATGTTGCCACTTTATAAATTATTGGGTTGTCAACTTGTAAACCGTTTGTTATCTTTACATGATAAACCGTTACGCAAATTTCTTGTAAACTCTTTTGTTATCGCCTCATAAAACATTTCCCGTTATCTTACAAAATATCTCGCTTTGTTATATAAACAATCCTGTTTTCATTACCACAAACTGTTTTGCTAACTTATAAACTATATCGTTTATACCGTATAAGATTTTCTTTATAACATTAGTTTGACGAAATGAGCATTTTATCGTAGTTCCTAAATTATGCATAGCCTGATCACCTATGGATAATTCAGGAAGGACCATGCTATGCTGGGAGTAGTCACCATAAAATTTTGTCAAATTACCTTTATGTTCCATCCTCTACATTGTCAACAAGATTATATTGTACTTGGTTTTATTAATATTTTGCGTGCGTATTCATGAGTCGTGTCAGTCAGTATTCGCATCCGTAAGCGTCATAATTAAGCAGATTTTCTTCAACCTTAGTATATAGAAACACCACAACCTTAGCCGAGAGACTAAATCATGCTTCCTGTAGTCATGGGAATTACGGATTGAAAGGTTCTAGAATGTAATGAGCATATCACTTTAAGTGGATTATAACCAATAGAACTAGGAGATTTTCTTCAATATACTTACCTTTTTGTGAGTTAGACTCACGCAAATTATGAGATTCTCTTATCGACAAACTTTTGATGGACCTGCAGTTGAAGTAAAGGACGGAATTATTGCAAGTGCATGGAACCTAGTTCATAGAAGCCTCACCTTCGCTGAGTTTAGCTCTTTAAGTGGCATTGTCCCATCTACCGCAGACATTAAGGACTATGTTGAGTTAGCCGACGGAAAGAATATAGAAGTTGGTACTATAATTTGAGATTGTACACTGAACTTTCTGAACCATCCATTCAATATGACATGAGTATGAATTCGAACCTGATAATCACCGGAATCCGTTAAAAAGACCTAGAAACGCGATCGTGTCTTACCACTCGGCAGAATCTTAAAGCCTCACTTGAACTACCTTATCTCATTCTTAAAATTTTTACTCTTGCCGTTACAAAACCTTGCGATCACGAACTGTTTGTGGGGTTAACCGACTTGTGCGTTTTTTTTAGCTAATGGATTTGATTTATCCTCGAACTAACGACTGAGAACGATATTTCGTCACGTATCACCTGAGCTCTCCCGCGAGCTCCTCCAAATCGCTGACCTTTATTCTGTGGATATTGTTTCTCAAGATGTCCTCACTCTTTGCATTCCATCATCGTTTGTTATAGTTATTGTTACTGTGTATTCTTATACTTTTGATTCACGACTCCATATGTTTGTGCTATGATTTTTAAATGATTAAAATGAATCAATATTTTGATAAAGATTTCGGATGATTTCGAATATACAAATTGTTCTTGTTAAAGAGGTTGTGAGATTTACGAATTACAAAAAAAAAAAAAAAAAACGACGATGAGGTTAGGCTTAAGTTATAGTGAATTTTGTTGATTAGTTTTGGCGTAAAAGAATTTTGGATAGTTTGGAAAATATTGTGGCATTATGGTCAAGTTTTTGGTCAAGCCCATGGGTGGAAGTACTCATTTTACACTGGCCAAAAATTTACAACTCCAAAAGAGGCTAAGGACAGAGTCTACCTGCATTCCATTGAAAGCAGAAGGAATTTGAAGCTGTATAAGAATGATGGTGTCAGGATAAGCGCAAGATGTGATGGAAAAGTGCATGTATTTACAATGTCACAAGGTACTGGACCAACTGGCCTAAATCGTGGAATGAACGCTGGGCCTAGTGGATCAACCGGCCCAACTACTAGGAGTAGTAAAAAAAGGAAGAATATAGGTACCAATGATGACAGTCAAGCATCTTCTTCTATTTTAGATGCACATGATAAAGGGGATCTGATGACATCAAATAACGTCTATTTTGTAGCATCATTTATCCCATGTAATTAACCCATTTTGTATAATTATTGCAAAGAATTGTTAATTAATCATTCATATTTGAGAATTGTAGTAATTATGGAGTACTTGGTGAAGATTAACTAAAAGCTACACATTTTGGAGCTTAAACGAAGATATTTTAAAGATTAATGTTTTGACTACCAATACGTCGTATCCATTAAGGAAGATACGGCGTATTTGTGCCTGCACTCACCAAAATACCACGAAGGAATGAAGATTAATACGCCGTATCCAGGAAGACCAATACACTGTATTCAAGCTATATGGGAAGATAATATTCTGGAAGATATCAAACGTGGTCCCTACTCCAAGAAACCCCCAATACGTCGTATCCAACACATTGGATACGCCGTATCGAAACCAACTTCAGACCTTATATATAGAAAACTCAAAAATGAGTTTTCAGTGTGTTAAATCATATTCTCGATACCTAAACCATAAAAGTCAATTTTCAGAGGACAAAAAGAGCAGAAGAGTTCGAGCAACGCGATTAATTCCATAGGAGACGACGTGTAATTTCTTATACTCTTGTAATCGTTCAGTTTTTGGTATCATTCATTAACTCGGTTAGTTTACCTTGGCTAAATCATTACTCTTGTATTAATTATGACGTTTGAAGGCTAATAACTTCGGGTATTAGCCATTGTTATGAAGATCTTAATATTTGGTTTGTTTATCTTGATTTCTTAATTTATCGTTGAATTGCTTTTTATGTTTATCATCATAATTGTTTACGTGCTTAAGTATGCAACATATGATTCAACTTGGTCTAGTCTTATATATTTAATATGCTACAACTTTGGTGTTGTTTGGGCGTAGGCTAAGAGTCCGGGATAGGTCTCCATATTGCATTTTATATATCTAGAATCATAGGATCGCAAATATTGACCTATCCTTGCCTTTAGTTTAATGAGCTTAGTTAAGCCATAAAGTGACCTTAGTATCAATGAGTATGTTCTTATTCCATTGGTAAGGACTCGGACAGTGGACTACTAGTATATAAAGAGCCATTAAGCAGTAAGTGGGTAAAGTCTCTATGAGCTAGGGTTTAACAAGATCATCATTGCCTTAATCCTTAAGATAGATTATAATCAGCAAATAAGGATGCTTTATGCGGATGCATTTAATTGTGACAGAATTCTACGTGTCTAGGTCTTAGGAAGAAGTCCCGCTTAAGTCTAAGAATGATATGCCACTTCGAGATAAGTAATAATTGCACTAATAAACAAACCAACGTTCTGATTGGATTAATGATGGTTAATATAATTTTCTTATATTTGGCTAGACCGCTCTTTTATCTTCTGTTGATTGGCTTGCGTGTGTTTTAGTGTCTTGAATTGGTTTTAGTCACCACTTTTAGTCACCACCAAACCCGTGTCAGTCTCTCAGACTGAAAACCCTCTTTTTATCCATTAGATTTAGGATTAACTTAGGTTTAACATAGATTTAACATAGAATAGAACTAACATAGATTAGATAACCAAGATATCAATAAATTGAAAGTGTTTCTCGTTCTTAGTGATCGACACCCTACTTACCACGAAGCTACTACCAATCGGCTACACTGCCCGTTAAAGTGTTATTTTTGGTAAAGTCGGTGTCACACCCCGCAATTTTCGATATTTTAAATTACTATTTTACCCTTTGACTTTTGGGTTCCGACTTGACTTTTGACTTTTTGACCTTTTACGGTCACATAAAAACGATTACCGCGTAGCCGGTAAAATTTTTAAAAGGTTTTTAAATAATAAATCAAAATTTCGATTATTATCGCTCATTTGCAAATTTATTTTTCTAACTTATTTGATTTGAAAACGAGAAGATATATTTTATTCTTGAATTGATTTATCAAAAACGACCCGCTGAATTACGTTTTCGTTATTCGGACTCTAAAGCAATTTGATGTAAAACGATATTTCAGACAACTTTTTAGTTTTGCCCGAGACTTGAAACCAAGCAGAAAATGACTGAAATAGCCTCGCAAAATTTTGAACGCAACTCGTACCGACCCAAAAATAATTAAATTTATATTTAATTATCACTTTTTATTAAATAAAAATATTTAATAAATTATTAAATTTTTATTCAAAAGCGTTTATATAAAAGCACAAAGGTTCAAATTAAAGTTTCATTTTTACGAACAAAGGTTACCCGTGTTACCCAAAATAAATAATAAACATTAAATACATTTTATAAAAACATTTATAAAATATAATCAAGTAAATACTCGTTTTTATCGGAAAAATAATTTGGAAAACAATGGCGCAAGGATTGTGCGGTTCGAGTTTTGGTTTCTATCAGTGTGTTAAGTCACTCAAAGAGCCCCGAAACCAATATTGTTTATAAAGTTTCACAACATGTCAGGTTTGGTCCCTGAGAAATATTACAATCCTAACCCTAAACTATAATAAACTTGTCACAAATTTTTCTAACTTTTTATATATAAAGAAAATAAATAAAACTTATTCATTATATCATCACCTCACACACACACCTTCATCTTCTCCATTTTTCCGGCGAGTTGTTCCGGCCACCGCCACCACCGCCGGCCATTTTTCCGGCCAAACTCCGGCGAACCCAAAACGTTATAAAACGTTTACTCCTCTCCGGATCTATTCGATCCACCCACCCACGCGCCTTCTCCGCCACCGCCACGCGCCTCCACCCTCCGGCGAACACCACAGCCAGCCGCCACCTTCATCATACCACCACCTCCATCTACGTCGCCACCTCATACACCTCGCACCCATCACCCACACAACAACCGGACGCACCATCAGCCTATACTCCCGCCTCATCACGACCACCACACCCTACGTCACCCCATCTACAGCAACATCAACATCTCTGTCGTACATCACCGCCACCGAAACCTTTACCATCGCGGCTGTCACAGTCGCGTACCACCACCACTACACCTCTTATATATATATATATATATATATTTTTTACATAAAGGGTGCGTTTGGTTTCCTGGTCAGCCGCGAAGGGTGCATTTTGTTTCGGGTTAGACCCACATAGGGTGCGTTTGGCTGCAACAGCAGCTAGGGTGCGTTTGGTTGGTCGGGACAGCCCCGAAGGGGTGTTTGTTTCCGGTTTAACAGCCCGCTATGGGGACTGTGTTTGTCGTTGGTTAAAAACACATTTAGTTGTGTCGTTTGGTTTGTGTTTATATAGCCAGAATATTGAGCGTTTGTCTTGGGTTAACAGCCCACAACAGGGGTTGCGTTTGGTTCGACTCGTCTATAACCACCCCTAAGGGTGCGTTTTGAACAGCTGTCCCACTAAGGGAGATTGTGTTTGGTTTTAATTAATCTATTACTTTTTGATTTTCGTTTAATGTACCACATTGAAACACGCGCGTATAATTTGCAACATCGTTTGATTTAAAAAAGGGGAAAACATTGAGGTTTTATAAATGGGGAAACGTTATTAATCGAGAAGGTCATGCCGAAATTTATAAAAATTTATTTACTTAGTATCACTCGTTTAACACTTCTGTTATTTTGGAAACCCGATAAAGAGGATTGAGTCATAGTCTTAAGATTTTTATTATAATGATACAATAAACCGGTAAATGAACGAAAGATATACTTTTACAAACGAGACAACTAGTTTAGTTAAAATGCGCAACGAAAATAATATATATTAAACAATTATTTCTAATTCTAATTAATAAATAATACGTTTTGTAAAAACTTTAAAAACGTCCTTTATTCAATTCGTAACTTTAAAACGTGTATTTACTTTTACGCAAGAACTTTTTATTAATTTAATTGGTGACTTTTGAAAACGCGCCTCGAAATTATATTATTACCATTATTTTTAACCACGTTTCTTATATAATACTTGTAAAGTATTATATACTACGCTTTTCCTTTTAAATGTTGGCTCTTTATTATATACTTCACTCATTCTGATTTATATAATTGTTCATTTTTCTAATTTAATATATATACGGATATATTACATATTTTTGCGTGAGTTTTTCGATTTATTTTATTTAACCAAATCACAAACCCATCCTACCTGAATTCAATCCTCTTTATATCAACGAGTCGCGTTTTGATGTGGTCTCATCCATCCGGTTTAAACCCAAAATCTTCAACCCAAGCATAATGGGTTTTAGCGTTAAGTTAAGCTCACTTCTGGTCGGCGTTCTGTTCTCCGTTTTTGCTGTGCTTTAATTTTTGCATTTCTGCTAGTGCTTGCAACATCAAGGTGAGTTCATAGTCTGCATTTCCATACTTTTCAATGTTTTATAAACCGCGAGGGGAATACCTGCTCGTTTACAAACTCATTATATTTTACTACAGTACAATTACCTTTCAATACTTTGTGAGTTCATAGCCCCACATTTTACTCGTTTTGAATAAATGTTTTATTATCTTTTGGGGTGAGAAACATGCTCGTTTACAAACTTGTTTACGTTACCAAATTTTCCAACTCGTTTACACACAAATTACAAACTTGGTTACTTGATTGATGTCACACTCTTTCTACTTATGGGATTAAGTACTTAAAAGTGTTATGGGGTGAAAATGGTTAGTTCCTCATTGGGACACAAGTGTTTTCAGTTACATATCCTAATTACGTGTTGCCTACGTAGCTTACAAACCACTTCTGTCCCATACTTTATCATGGAACTGTTAGTTTCTCGACCGGAGGAAACCGGTTGACGGGAGCAGCGGAGTGAATAATAGATCTATTGGACTAATTATCCTTATCCGGGTGTGTAGCGCTCACTGTTCGAGTTTGCCAAGGACAAACGGACTATATGTATGTGCGATTTACACTTTGGTGGTCTTTTGGTTGGGGCACCAGCTTAGGGCTAGGAATACTTGGCACTGGATGTAACATGTCCTGTTGGGACTTTAATTAGTTTTCGGTTAGTGTTATGAGCTTATAGCGCAACAGTATACATTTTCATGCGATATTGTATTCGTTTATAATAGTGCTTTGTGCTTTGTTACGTAAAGTTATGTCCTCTATAACTGTCACGTGGTACTGTTAAACTTGTGGTCCACACTACTTTGACTTGAACGTTCTTCTGATTATTAATGTTTTTCGTAATACTTGAGTGATGATGTATTCACTAAACGTTTTTGGTCCTCATAAATGTTTTACTTAAACCTATGAATTCACTCAACTTTATGTTGACCGTTTTAGCATGTTTTTCTCAGGTGCTTAGCTTTGGACTTCTTGATGTGCTATGTGGAGTCTACGTGCAATATGATACTCTTTCAAGACTTATCAAATTATCATACTCGTTGTCTTTTGAAAACCAAATTATGCTTTCGCTACATTTTACTTATGCTTCCGCAAATGTCTAATTTCTTTTAAATCATATAAAACTTATTTATTTTTAAACAATGCAACGAGTTATGATTTTCAAAACGTCCATTAGTGGTCGTTCTCTTGTGCCTTGTGTTCGGATTATGATGACGTCACGCCCTCGGACACGTATTCCGTCCAGGCCCCGTCTGGGGGTGTGACATTGTTTTCCATGGGGTGAGCACATATGGACACATTTATATGAAGAAATTAAGAATGTAATAGAAAAGCACAGTGATGAGCACTATTTTGAAATAAAGAAAGATCGCATGTATGTTCCTACATATACGTGGTCTGGCTTTGTTTTTGCTTTCCAGGTAAACCATTTAAAGATATATTGTAATTATTTAGTTCCCTTGTTAAATTTTAATTTGGCTATAACATTTTAACTATAATTTGGTATATTATGTAGGTTTGGATCTTTGAGTCATTTGAAAGATTTAATTGTTCGTGGATTAAAGATCCAAAAGTTATACTAAGAGCACTTGGTTGGTCGAAAAAGTCTATCTTTAAAAGATCTGATTGTTGTTACCTTTTTGCAAAGGTTAGAGCATTTTCCTTTTAATATCATTAATAATAGGATATGAAAGTTATTTGATTAGTACATCTCATAAATTATGTGTATAATATATATAAGAGTCTACGACAACTACTAATATCAGGCCTACTATAGCTGAGTACGAATCATTATGGTGGATACGCAACCATGTTTTTTTTCGGCAACACGTTCCAAAGGCTCCGGTCATAAAACATCATAGCCTTTTTGAAACATATCTTTCAAAGCTGGAGAAGTCACGCAAATGTGCGCATTCAAGTTTCAGAGTATCATCTAGTGTTTGCACGGCTGATATCATTAGTGACATATTCCTCTCTGGCAAACGTCTTAAGCCCGTGTCAGCCACGCTGCGCTCTTCGCTGATTGCTCTTAAGAGTCATCGACCCCCCCACGAACCTGCTGAAACAATTGACCAGTGTCCGACTAGATGAAAGAGCACTACGAACACTGCGAACAGCACAGTCTCTAATTGCTACAAATCGGCTAGCAACTGATCCTCGCTAGCTCACAACTCTACTCAGTACCACCAAATGAATTACAAACTCACTTCGAACATCTCGCGTTCTGACGTTTGGAACTTATACGCAACTTGAAACAGCCAAGACATTCCCTTTCTGCATACCCTGGAGTTCCAAGTTTGCGTCGACGCCAAATTCACAGCTAAAACTTATAGCCATGTCCGACAACCAATCCACACTAAGGAAACATGGCCGTCGCTTCTAACGCATTATCACAAATAGGCTCCGGACTATTCCTGAATGTAATACCTTAGAGAATTGTTGAAGGGTAGTAAAGGCACTCGGTCTTGATATTCCGGCAGAACGTTGCATATTATATCGGGCCACACTTTACCCTCTCGTTTATCTCCCTCATAATCGGAAGGAATAACACCTGGCCGCGGACTTCTCTTCGCACCATGAATAACCGAAGACAGCGTTCCCAATGCTACTGTCTTACTACTACCCCATCTCTCAGATTCCAACTCCACACAATCCCGCGACATGACCCCCAATACACCTCCTCTATCCCTATACTATCTACCATAGTCACAGCACTGTAGCCAACTCTAGCCCCCTACCACATAACGCAGCTAGGATTTCCTCGAAAAACCCGCTATTGTGTTGCTCATGTTCAATGACTTCCTACCCCTCACTAAGGCCATCAGATACGGATTTTTATACACACTTTATTGGGTGTAAATTTGTTTTGTATACATTCTTCATCATCTCCCGCACTTTTATCTTCTCCAAACTGTAGCCGACCCTTTCCTTTTCTTAATTTTCTCCATCTTCGCCAAGTTTATCATTTTCTCTAGCTCAATACGTCTGTTCTTGTAATCTTCGACCGGCACTGTTCATCATCACTTTCGCCGGATCCATAATGTGGTATAACAGGGTACGTAATTTCATTTCTTAGTTTGAATTTTTCATACCCATTTATATTGTAGGTATACTTGTTGATGTTTGCGTTATAGAAGTCAATTACTTTTATGTTAGATTAATGACTCTTTAAGATTTCAAAATAAAGAGGTTAACCTGATGATGTTTAGCATATGTTCCATCAAAAAAAGTTTATGATGATCATTACTTCCATTAAGTAAATTATTTAGTTATTTTGTTGTTCAATTTAATTATTTAGTATCTGAAAGTTATTTTGTTCAATTTTTTTGAGGACTTCATAATTAGGAGCAAATTGAACTACTTTTGGTTAATAAACCAAAAGTTAGATGCCAATCGACGAAACTTGTTTAGGACTACTTGTTTCGGGTGTTGGTTGGATCTATTGTTTTTTGACCATGAACCACAACTCATAGATTATATGCTACGAAAACAACATAAAGTCGATGATTCTCATTATGATATGCCCCTCATTTATTATACTGAATGTCATAGCCTGCATTTTGGTCGTCCAGAGTTTGCTCTCATTACTAGTTTGCCTTTTGGCACAGTAAACTTTAGTTTATATACTTATGGTGAACTAAAGTTTCGTAATAGGGTTTTCCCACATAAGCTAGGATTAAGTGTAACAAACTTAGATGTTATTGGTGTTATTGAGGATGAAGAGACATTTCGGAAGCTACGTGATCAAGACTTCATACGTCTTTGCCTTATTTTAGCTTTAGAGGTTATATTTATAGGTCAGTTGTTAACATGCCTGGTGGATGATATCTTGCTCTGATTGGTTGAAAATCTAGGAGATCGGAATTATTTTCCATGGGGTGAGCACATATGGACACATTTATACGACGAAATTAAGAATGTAATAGAAAAGCACAGTGATGAGCACTATTTTGGAATGAAGAAAGATCGCATGTATGTTCCTACATATACGTTGTTTGGCTTTGTTTTTGCTTTCCAGGTAAACCAATTAAAGATATATTGTAATTATTTAGTTCCCTTGTTAAATTTTAATGTGGCTATAACTTTTTAACTATAATTTGGTATATTATGTAGGTTTGGATCTTTGAGTCATTTGAAAGATGTAAATTTCGGTGGATTAAAGATCCAAAAGTTATACCAAGAGCACTTGGTTGGTCGAAAAAGTCTATCTTTAAAAGATCTGACTGTTGTTACCTTTTTGCAAACGTTATAGCATTTTCCTTTAAATATCATTAATAATAGGATATAAAAGGTATTTGATTAGTACATCTCATAAATTATGTGTATAATATATATAGGAGTCTACGACAACTACTAATATCAGGCCTACTATAGCTGAGTATGATTCATCATGGTGGATACGCAACCATGTTTTTTTTTCCGGCAACACGTTCCAAAGGCTCCGGTCATAGAACATCATAGCCTTTTTGAAACATATCTTTCAAAGTTGGAGAAGTCACGTAAACGTACGCATTCAAGTTTCAGAGTATAATCTAGTGTTTGCACGACTGATATCATTAGTAAAAAAAAATGGCTTAAGGATGAAGTTATTAGTGAGCTAAATGTATATGTTTTCAAACTTGAGACTATTATTCAGGTTAATGATCCAGTTTTATTTGAATTTATTCCCACTACAATAGCTAATCTTAATGTTTTGAAAAACTATTTTATAATATTTGTTCACACTTTGCAGGTTCTTGCACGTGAAAGAAACGAAGAATATGGGGTATAGTTTTTAAATTATTTGTTTTTACATGTGACATTCATTTTTTAGTTGTTCTTATATATACTATTTTTGCTAGCAGGTGTTGCAGTTTAATGAGGAATTTTCCAATTTGGGCAGTGACTTTATGGATTCATTGAATATCTTATTCTAAGATTTGATCCAGCCACACTATTCAGATGAAGATATTTCTAATGTAATAAACATTTTTGTTTTAGATATGTAAAAGTTTTTAATTGACAATATCTTATAAAGATTTCCTTATTAATTACAGGATTTTGTTATTGAAGATGAATCAAGATTGTGTTTGGAAGATGAAGAAAGGATGCGTTTGGAAGAGGAAAAGAACATTATAGCAGAGCAGAGGTTTAGGGTGGAAGAGGGTAAGAGGATGAGGTTGGAAGAAGATAAACTGTTGCGGATTGCGGAGTTGAAAAAAAAGGCGACATGAGTTTATGAATTCAACTCATGTCAAAAGTATATTGAGAAAGTTAACACATAGCAAGAGGAATCATGTTGATATTGTTCCTGGGAAAACAAATTTGACAGTAAGTTGGGTTAAGATAAATAAACACTGTCAAAACGTAAATGATCCATCTTTGTTGGATTTGCTAAAAAAAGTGAAACAATGGGTTGAGGTATAATATTTCAGTATACTGTTTCACCATAACTGGTTTCCTTCCATCATGTTTAGCAGCTTATATATACTTAAAATCTTTCTGTAGGATCTTTCACGTTTGTTTCATTCATTAGACACAGTCTGGTTGACTCCTAATATTAAATGATTTATTAGTCAACAAGGGCATGTTAAGTGTAAGTTTCCATGGAGCTTTGATTATACTGTAGGTCAAAATTTTTGGCTAACATTAGCGTGCTTAGACCCTAGTAGAAAGGGTTGGCTAAGTGAAGAGGTTAGTATGAATAGAAAAACTAATAAAACTTTTAGTTATTATAAACCTAAAGCCTATGGTTCTTATAACGGTAATTTGTTTCTCTCATTAACATCACATTGACTTGTGGGTCGATTATATGTGGCATGGGAGACCTGATAATGCTAATTGGGCCATGGTCAGCTGTTACTTTGCTCAGATACTTCTGCAAAACAACACGCCTTTGTTTTATGCCAACAGTGATAAGTATGCCACTGCATGGAGCGATGTTGATCAGTTAATAGTTTACTACTCCAGAATTTATTGATACTTAATCCTTTCTATTTTGATTATGCGTATCCATGTCAAAAGACTTTAGTTTATTGAAAGCAAGGGTCTAACCCATTCAGCAAATGGTTTTGACCCAAACAAGATTTTTTTGAGGACCTATAATATCTGCAATCCTAACAATCAATGTAAACGTTGTAGGTATTTTTACCCATTAATGAAAAGGCTCAGCATTGGTGTCTTGCCCACTTAGATATACTATCTGGATTGTTCACTTTCTATGATAGCGGAGACACGTATGACTATGAGTGGCGTGATTAGTATGTCCGGGTTCAAGAATGTTTACAGGTACAGTTTATATTATAATTTTATTATATTGTTTAGTTGATGACATCAAATAACATCTATTTTATAGCATTATTATTCCCATGTTATTAACCCATTTTGTATAATTATTGCAAAGAATTGTTACTTAATCGTTTATATTTGAGAATTGCAGTAATTACGGAGTACTTGGTGAATATTGTAAAAGGCGCGCATTCTGGAGCTTAAACGAAGATATTTTGAAGATTAATGATTCTGACTACCAATACGCCATATCCATCAAGGAAGATACGGTGTATCCATGCCTGCACTCACCAAAGACCACGAAGGAAACAAGCTCAATACGTCGTATCCAATGAAGACCAATACGCCGTATTTGAAATATAGCATGTGAAGATTCTAGAAGATATCAAACATGATCCCTACTCTAAGAAACCCCCAATACGCCGTATCCAATCCCTTGGATACACCGTATCGAATCGACTTCCA
>BQNB010028274.1:0-40741 GCA_026074375.1 Tanacetum coccineum | reverse complement strand
CAATTCAGCTTATACTACTTTAAAACTTGACTAATAAACTACACAAAACCACTTTTAAAAAGTATTTTAAAAATCAAATGCTTAATGTAAAAGCTGCCTATGCAGTTTTACCTAACTTTTGGTTTTTGAATGAAAAGACAAAAAACTAATTTTAAGCTCAAAAACAGATGACTTAATTAACTGATTTTTGAAAAATAAGCTGAAACAGATTAATAATGAACCTTTAAAATCAAGACCTAAAATCTACTAATACCCTCTGATAAATGAGCTTAAAAGTGGTTGTTTGCCTATTTTTGCTATTGATGAAGTTGACATGAAAACTTAACAAAAACTTTTAGACCAATAAGAGCAGACCTAAGCAGCTAATTTCTATAACTTTAATCAACCAAAACCAAATCAAATAGATCAATAAAAGCAGATTAAACAATTTAAGGCAGCTAAAGCATTTATGAGCTTAAAATAATCTCATATTCTAACTAGCAATACTTAGACTCTTAAAAACTAATATGAGCTTTTAATAACCTAAAATCCAACACTAATAAACCTTTGAATGATAATTGAAATCAATTTAAAGGACCAAAAGGACCTTGGCAGTACTAACTTAAGTTAGTATTGCCTTGACCCAAACACCCCTTTAAAAAGTCCATTTTCATTTTCAACGTATGAGATTAATGATTAAGATTTATTAATCAAATACCAGATATCAACAAGCTTTTAACCAACCTAATAAACAGATTTAGCTAACTGAATAAGCATAGATGATAAGCTAACAATATCTACTAATATTTTTTTTTGTATTTTTCACTGTTTTTATAAACTAACTAGCAGATTAAGATCTAAGCTATTAAACAACAATACTAAGCATTAACCTACTAATATAAGCTACAATAAGGTACCTTAAACAGAAATAAGCAAATACAAAGCACTATTTAAGCTAAATGCAGAATTAAGCTATAAAAAGGAAAATGAAAACTTACAATAGCCTCTGCTTAAACAAGGCTTATTAATGCTCCAAGAGCTAGTCAACAAGCTCCAGCTTATCCTAGGATAAGCTGGTGTGGTCCTGGAAACCCATCCAAATTTGGTTTCCCTTCCATTAATAAGCTGTGGTATGTTTAAGGGTGGATTTGAGAGATAATAAGCTCATTTAAGCTTTAAGAGCTTAAATGAGAGTGTAGCTAGCTTAAGTAATGATTTAGACAGATTATTAAGAGCTTATTAAGTTTTATTAAACCATTTTACTTGTTATTGCAGATTAAGTAAAGACAGTTTAAACACAAGATTAAAAGTAAGATGCAAATTTTATTAATGAAAACTGAATTACAAAGCTTTTAATGAAAATTACAAGAGTTTAAACTACCATAAGCTAGAAATACAATAAGCTACACTACGTTTACACTAAAGCTACACTAGATGATCCGTTGTGAGTGAAAGAGGTCTTGTATTTATAGGCCTGGAGAGAAGGATCTAGACCTCTGCACACGCTCCCCTTGATTTGATCTTGGCCTTTCAATCATTGCCAATCATTGGATCTTCAATCTTAACCGTTGGATTAATAAGTGAGCACACGGATTGCCAAGCTGGCAATCCTTGTGTCAGAGGCTTTGTGCTTCTTTTGGCTTGATTTTAGTACAAAATTCCCATCAAGGTGTGTTTCTTTGTAGCACGCGTGTCAACCCCTTGAGCCCGTGTAGCCAATCACAAGCGTTTGATGACGCTTCTTGTGCCAATGTGGAGCTTAGTACTTGGTATCTTCTTTACCAACTAGGATAAGTGAAGGCGTGGGGTTTTTATCCTTTTGATTTTTACACAGGGTAAACTTTGGGAAGATGATGAATAGTAACAACTTAATTGGATTTTAAATGGGTAATTTTTATGATGATTAATTGGGAGAGACGGTGAACAGTAAAACTGTTTTTCCCGCCCCCTAATTTTATTCATTTTTGTTTGACTAAGGGTTTAAAAAAAGGTGTTTGACTTGGGCCTGAGTTTTTATTAAATTAGGTCGGTGATTAAAGGGTAAAGGGTTCATAGATTAAGGCTAACGACCGTTAGTCTTTTATTAACAAAGGACTAACGGTGTTATGAATTTAAGGGCTTTTGGTGAAAATGGTTTAACATTAAGGGTTATTTGGGTATTTTGAAGGTTTTGTTGTTTAGTGGGTTGACCAAGGTTAACTTTGTTGACCTTTGCTAGAAACTTCGAGCTCTTGTGTACTCTTTCTGTTCCCGTGTCCGTGTTTGTCCGGTTTTGATCGTTTTCTTGTGATATTTGCAATATCCGTACCTACACATCACAAATGACAAAACAAGCAATATACAAGCATAATGTGCATAATTTGATCATTTTAGGGTCATTTTTGGTATAAAAAGGATATGTGATTTCTCACATATCAAAATTCCCCAAACTAAGTGATTGCCGTGTCCTCACGTAATATTATATGCTCTAAAACCAAAAACCTCAAAACTTCCCCAAACTAATCATTTGAAAAGTAGCAAAGTCTTTTGTGGGGAGAGTTAAGAAGTCACAAGTTTTAAAACACCCCATTTTCCCATTTTCAAAACTTTTTTTATTTTTTTTATTTTTATGATTTTCATAATTTACAACTTACAACTTATTCATGTGTGACATAATGTATTGCTTTCATTATTCATTGATAACTTTTAGGATCACGGAATAAAAAGCACAAAAAGTGTCCAAATGGATAAATTTATCGTCCTCGACTTTCACCTCTCCAAGCCAAGCTTAAAAACAATATCATTGCAAAATACAAGTTATGATGCTAACACTACTCATAAAAACTAATTGTGTACTTACTTTTCCTCCCTTATTCCTAATTTCCTCTAAGGATTTTATTATTATTATTGGTGACAAATAAATTATGTCCTTATTAATAAAGTAAACCCGGTTTAGACTATGAATAGTTTGAAATCCTTTCCTAAAGAGACGATATGGTGAGAATAAGGTCCACATTAAGGTTCTAATTTCGCATGATTTAGGGGTTATCCTTTTTATTTCATCCGAAACAACTCAACTACGAGTCCAGAGACGGAGGCTTTATTTAGATAACCCCGGAGTCGAAATTTGGCTTTATTATTATTATTATTGCAACATTATTAAACCTCGGTCCTTTAGAAGGCTGCAACATCGGTTGTGAGCCGGCAAGATGCAGCAAACTCACGCCATTGGGTCCAGAGTCTTATTTCGACCTCGTGATGAATTCCTTGCCTTTTAGGAGGCTTGCAACATCAGTTTTGAGGCGATTGGCTAAGATGCAGCAAACTTTTATCTAGTCTCAGTTCTATTATTTACTTTGTGCTTATTTAGAAGACTCCACATCGGTTAGTGAGCCGGCAAAAGTTGGCAGTAACTTTTTCAGCCCACAGTTATTAGTATTATTATTCATTTTATTATTATTATTATTAATTATTATTATTACCTCCACCTTTAAATGAACTGTCACATCGGTTTTACGAGCCGACCATGAATCCAAAAGTCTTATTTTCGGGCTTCTAGTTTATTACATAATTTTTATTATTATAGCAAAATTTTCAAGTCCTGTGGTCTTTTAAACCAACTACCACATCGGTTATGCGAGTCGACCTTGGTCCACGGAGGGAGTATATTTCCCCTTAACAATGGGACAAAACCGCGATGTGTACCTTAACTTCTCCTACACCACGAAGGCATTGTCTCTAGAAGTGATCTAAACTAAGAATCACAAAAACCAAAGAAACTTTATTTATTCAACAATTATATAACGTTTATTAAGCTGACGGGAGCAAAAAGCCACAATTATCCTTTATGAGCCTTAAAAAATCCAACTATTCTATGTTTAGCATCAAAACTTATACTCTACTCTATCATTCTCGTGTTCTTCACAATTTAAAATTTCTAATTAGAAACTCGTGAATTTACTTAGCCTAGCGATTTAAGATCGGCAGCTTTAACAGTCACATAGAGACTTGGCAACAATCTTAATTCTTAATAATCTCGATGCTTCACATATTTAAATTCCCAATTATGGGAACTTGCCGTGGTCTTGACTTTGTTAAGCTAGACTTGGTTTTATAGCTCTTGTTTAAAAGAATTACCAAAATTCATTCTATTATGTTAAGGAGAAGTCTAAGATAATAAAAAACGCTCGGGTGTCAAAATTTACTTTTCGTTCTCACCAACGGAAAGCCTACATTCGTGTCAAAAAATAAACTTTTTATTTTTATCAAAAATATTTTCTATTTTCCCATTAATTCACAACACTTTTTTTTATTATTATGATCAATAAACTAGATATTTAAGACTTAAAATTTTAATTTTTTTGGTGGAAACGGGGTTGGTATGTGAGAACAACGGGCAATAAGGTAGGTTAGGATCATATCAAAGATATACTTAAACCCATACTAAACTAAGCATTTGTCCTTAAGTTTATAGTCTAAGGTTATGAAACCCCTATACTAGAACTCTAAAAAGTCGAATGCATTAATCCGCGCTCATGGGAGAAAGTTTATTACAAAAATCTTAAGCCGTTTATCTTAGTATGCTAAAAAGATAGATGTTAGTCACGATAATAATCTGGATATCAGATTTCCCTAAACTAATGGCAGCAAAGGCTTGGAAGCTTGAGTGGGACCGGGGGACCCAAAACCACCGAACACGAGAAGCTTTCAAAAAATTTCTGGGTCAATCCTTCACCAAACAATTAATAAGCACAATAACAACCCAAGAATCGAAAGACGTTACAAGCCTCCTCACATCACATTAGAAATAAGAAAAAAAAAAGATGGATAAGCATGGGGTGCCTCCCACGAAGCGCTTTGTTTTTGGTAACAAAGTCACATAGCTTGACTCGATCCCCGCATTAAGTTGTCCATGGGGAAAGAAAATGGAAGAGAAAATCTCAATCGGGCTTTCATTAATGTTTGGATAAACATTAAAGCACATGAAAGTTCCATCCCGATGAGATGCCACTGGCTCTAAGTCGGTGATGTCTGGGCGTTCAAATCATGGTGGTCTTCACTCCCGTGGAGAGATAGTAAAAAAAGGCAGAAACCTCAGGGTAGGTGAGATATGGTAGAAAAATTCAAATGATAAATATGAAGGGAAAGTAATCGTCATCTTCAACATTTGCAAAAACATCAATCTCACCCCCGTGGGTCAAAACATTCATCTTCGTTTAGCTTATCAAAATCATTCTTCACGGTCGTATCGGGCTCAATGTCAAAACAAATCTCAACATCTGGTGGTTCCAGAGGAGGACGAGGAGATGACAGATCATTAAAATGATCAAGTTTAGATGACTCAATTTTGGGAAGGGGAAGGGGATCATTGCTAAGCAATTCTTCAAGAAAACGGATATCCCTTTCCGAGTCATAGTCACTTTCAACACCCGGTGGTGTTGAATCATCTGAAGCAAGAAATATGTCGATCTCCTTCATCAAAGAGTCACTATCCTCAACGGGGATAGGAGATGGAGAGAAAGACTCGATAGAAAGATTTTTCGGAGGGCGAGGAGATGAATTATCGTAAAGCAATTTCTCAATAAGACGAATTTCACCCTCCGGATCAAAATCAGAATTATCAATTTCCGATGAGGTGAGTTTATCGGCAAACTCATCAAAAAGAGAATTGATCTTATGAAAAGAATCAATCGAAGTATCTCGATTAAGCAAAGATTCAATAAGATCGGATTCGGCATTAAAACAATCATTCATTCCTATTAAATTGATTTCATCTAATACCTCATTAGAAATTAAATTTTCCTCACTAGAAATGATTTCTTCATCAAAATCAAAAAGGGGATTGGAATAAATTTTTAATTCTTCCATTGGAATGTCCTCTTTGGAAAATGTCTCGTCATCACTAGAGGAAAAATCATCATTGAATCAAAGAGAGGATTAGAGAAAGTTGAGAATTGAGTTTCTGGAGAATCATCACAAAGAGGCAATTCACACTCATCGTCGGAAATGTCCTTGGACTCACTTGGGATTGGAACGAGGTCCTCAACACTAAACTTTATGAATTCGTTCGATTCCTTTTCAGGAATAGTGTTAAGATGCTCATCCCCCATACTGAGAGAGTCCTCGGGCTCCATAATAGGAAAACCACGGGTTACGTGAAGCATAGACGAAGGAAATTGGAGGCATTTTAGTTAATGGAATTATGTTTTTCTCCTCTGTGATATAACTTTTAAAATTCTTTTAAACACGATGAAATAAAGTTTGATGTGTTAGCTGGCGGTTCTGTGATATTATTTCCTTCATGCTTTTCCTTTCTCGAGAGGTTGAGAATTAATAGAGAGGGAGAGGTTTAGAATTAAGAGCACTTTCAAATAGATCATCAACATTATTATTGATAATACACATTAAATCTCTTTTTGACGACCAATATATTTGCATTGATAGAAGCGTATCTTGCATTATTTTCGCTTTTTCCCTCTTCACAATACGGGCTTTTCAAAATGTTTCTTTAATTAGTTGACGAATGACGGAAATTGGTGTGGAGGAACGTGCTTTTCCTGGGGGGGGGAAACGCTGCTTGCTTTTTGGACTAAGTTATTCTTGCTCTCTTTGAGTTGCAAACGTAAAACATCCTGCTTTAGTTTAACTCTTGAATCATTCTTTCTGGAAAATCTTCATCATTTTTTTAAAGCTCGGTTCTTTGTTTTCACTATCAAAGAAAGAATGACTTTGGAATCTCTTGAGGATGATGTTTGTCGAAAACGCTGCGGGCGGGGGTTGAATTTGGTCAAAATCGAATGAATTATAATAATTGAAATTTTGGTTCATCGGTTGACACTGAAAATTTTCATGAAGAACCCCGTAATTTTCACAAGGAAATTGTTGTGGTTGACTTTAAAAATATGTAGAGGTTTGGCTTTCAATCCAAATTCTTGATTGTATCAGAGGCCCATGATAAATGGACGAGGTCTGCTGTTCCCTGTTTGACAATCGAAGCTGTCCGGATGAGAGTTTCCTCCACAAAATTCACACGAGTATGTCTCGTTATTTGGTTATTGTGGAGGTGGTTGAAGAAGTTTGTTGGTTTTATATAAAGGGTGAAAATAAGGTATTTGGGTCGTCACGCCACAACCTACATTACAATGGGTGTTATCCCTCCCCATCCACCACCCCTGCTACCAGCCCCCCCCCCCCCCCACCCCCCCCCCCCCCCCCCCCCCCCTCCCCCCACTACGAGCCTCCACCCAGCCCGCTCCTTTTCATCCCCCCCTCCCCCATTTTTATCGGTTGTGTGTGTGTGTTGTGTCTGGATCGCTCCACACTCCAATACTGGACGAAAGCAAGCCTGATAGAACGCTCTCGTTTTATACGCAGAATGTATTTTGATAGCTAGGAAGTTAAACGCAGGAATTAACAGAATAAATTATAACTTTTTATATGTTTGTTAAAAATGAAAATCTATTATGGGGAGGAGATAATGTAGATGATATTAATCTTACTTGAACATAAATATAATAGATACATACTGAAGTGGGTGATTTCATTTATTTTTGGTATTATACAGCTCGCACATAACAAATTTACAAGATATTTTACATTGTTGACCTGCTATTCAGTTATCAGTACTCTAAATTATACGTACAAGAGAAAGTCGGAGGATTTGTTAGTAAGCTAGGTTTAGACAGACGCACGCATATATTAGAATTAAACTCCTTCTCCTTGCTTTCGGGTGACTGTTCGCTATCGTATAGAGATTCAAAACACCGCCTTTAATACTTTTCTTATTCGATAGACACGTTAATTCTAAATAATAGGGTTTGAGCCTCGTATACAATCGGACTATGACAAACAGAGTATTTATTTTTAGAAGATTTGAAAATAAAAGCAATAATAGGATGTGGATAATAATTAGCTTTTTGTAATTTTTTTTATTATTTGAAATATATTCAAACACAAAGGAGACAAAATCATACTATTTATGATGTGTGGAGTTCTTCCTAATCGACAATAAATATTCTAGAACCGCAGAAACATAGAATACTTCATTTACACTATATTGTTACTACGCTTACGCAATTTCTACCGACAAGGCGCAGCGAACGACACAACAATTGATCGCCGTCATGTCCGAAATCACCTATAATATAATATAGTTATATAAGTATAGCCATCTGGAGCTTTTGACTAATTATAGTATTAGTTTTAGTTAGTACAAGTTAATTTTTTCTGTCGGAATTTTAAAAACAACGCTTTTAAACAAAGTTATTCTCAGAAATACTCCCATTGTGGTTGTTTTGCCTCGACAAAAGCTGAGCGTGCCGTTGAATTCAAAAGAATCTCGGTTAAGTCCTGTGTGTGATTCAGGCGTCGTGTTTGGATATGGTTTAAAAGATTTTTTTGACTTTGGGGTTTTCGAAATCCTACATAAATATAAATGAAAGTAGATAAATGGCACGTAAAACAAAGCTTGTATCGATTCATAAGAAAGTAAACAAATCTTGTAAATTCGTAAGACAATTAGATAAATGGGTTGATACGGGAATTTAAGCAAACTGTGACAATTTTAAAAGCCTAAATTATAACTAATAAAATATGATTGTTTACTAAACTTTTTTCTAAATCATCTTATTTTACTATTTAAAAGCAAATGGCTAAATAGGGAAATTCTCTGAAAATAAACGGATGGTTGAATTAAAGTTTAAAGAAATCGAAGACAAAGGAATATGAACAGACAACAGAAAGGAATAAACTGTCCGGGTGAACCCCGCTATTAGAATCTCGTTAGCACTTTTAAAAAAGTGGTTATTCCTCCCCAAAAAATATTTAATCTCCACTTAACGACACAGAGTGAAAATTTCAAAACCTAAGCCTAAAATATGATATAAGAAAATTTTAGAAAAAAGAATTTTATTTTTTTGATTATTTTTCTATTTTTTATGATTTTTAAAAGTTTTTAATGAAAATAAATGATAAAAAATACTAAACGTTGAGTTAAAAATCTAAGAAAATTACTAAAAGTAGCTTATGATAAGCAGAATGCAAGAAAAATATAAAGTTCTAAAGTGCTAAACTCAATAAGCCTGGAAAAAGCTTAATAGCACTCAAAGTGCTTTTTATAACTAAAATTCAAAAAGTGTAAGATTCACGAAAACTATGATCCGGTGGTCTTGGTGAGTCAAACCACATGATAACCATTTTTATAAGAGAAAGTAGTGAGATGGAAGATGAAGTTAATATTAGATGGAATATGAAGAAAGATTACAAATGACTTCACCCTCTTAAGGATGAAGCCATAGAGGGGTAATTATACCACCACACATTACATAGGAATCCTATAATGACAACACTAGTCCCTATGTGTGGTGATATGGTAAACTATGGTAATTCTGTAATGTCGTCACGTAAAAGTGAATTCCCAACAATCTTCCCCCACGGGACGATATACAAAATTAATTACAATAATTTCCTAACAAGTACATAGATGATTCAAGAACAGAAACTTCCATGAGTCTTATATGCTGATGACCGTCTTCTGTGGTGTTGGACTTCAAGTCTGAATCCAACATGAATAATATCTTGTTAGTACTTTGTAGAAAGAAATAATATTGTAATAGGCACAAGCTAGGTTAACCATTACACTTTGGTTAAGGAGGGAAGCTTACTGAATTAGCTTCCCCATAATTCGTGCCGTATTCTTGATTTATAGAGCTTTCAAAGCTTCCCCTAAATAGCTATTGAATTAGCTTCCCCCTAATTCATGCCACACAATCTTCATTTAGAAGCTTTCAAAGCTTTCCCCCAAACTAGCAATCCTCTATTGACCCCCAAACTAGCAATGAATCAACTTCCCCATAATTCATGCCACATATTCTTTATTTAGAAGCTTTCAAAGCTTCCCCCCAAACTAGCAATCCTCTCTTGAGCAGATTCAAAGCTTACTTACAAGCTTAAAATAATTAAGTGCACAACGGAACTGGTAGGATACCACATCAAATATTACTGCTCCTTCAAGAATAAGCTTAGTGATTGATCATTTGGGGTAAGCATTTACCGGATCAGCAACATATCTTCTCACGCTTAAATAATTCTTCTCACACCGCTTCCCCCTGGAAAGTCAAATAATGCATACAAAAGTTCTCAAGGTATCACTTCCCCCATTTGTCTGAAGAAATGCACCCAAAAGCCATAGTTTAAAGCGTTGATATTCTCTGCGGTTAGGACATTTGTCTTCCAGGCATGGCCTAACTTTTAAAAAATTCAAGAAAGATGCTCCATGTCAAGCTTTCAAGAAAAAGAAAGGCACAGACTCAAGGATGTATCTTCTCCTTCCCCCTTGCTGATTTCGACATGTCGGAGTCAGCAACACCTTGGACGCGCATTTACTTAAGTACTTGTGTGAGGAATAAATTAGCTCAGATCTAACCCGTGAGAATCAATTGCTGATCAAATCTCTACTCATAACATCTCTGTGGCTATCATTTTACCAACCGTTTTATAGGCTATTTGAAGTAACCACTAATGAAGTAAACCCGATATACCAAACTTGAAACTGAAGTAAAATTTCCCGTTCTTGTAACTTAAGCTTGCGCTAATGTTGGAAGAATGGTGTAGAGAATTTGTGCTCCAAGCAAATCTCTAAGTACTCAATACCCCACCTAAAGTATGAGACCATCATCACCTCTTGCGATTATCCACATTGTCTTAGCGTGTGACACTGAGTACTACAACGTAATTCCTTTAAGTGATAGTTAACCAGGTCATCAACCATCAACCCCTTGACTGTTGGAAACTAGATAAACCAAGTCTTCAACTTAAATTAAGCTCGAGCAAGTTATCATTGAAAGTCATGCATCCAGCCAACCCCGACTTCAAGATAAAATAAGAACACGCCTTCATGAGATGCCACTTCAATCTCAAATAAGTGATACCTGATCAACTTCGTGATCACTTGACATTAATGTCCAAATTCCATAGCCGTTTTGACGTTTTAGTGAATCTTATTCGGATCGTTTTTAGTGTTATGTATCGTGTTTGTTGTGTTGTTGAAATCAAGTAACGCTCATGGGATTTTACAATTCTATGACTTAAACCGTAAAAAGAATCAACTTTTACGGGATTTTACTAAATCAAGAAAAAACCGTGAATAAAAAAATTAATTGTTGGTGAAATCGTTGTTGAAATTGAAAAACTTAAGCTTTTGAAACGATTAATGAGCTTAAAACGGCGAACGGTGCACAAACGTTGAGCTTTAAATGAGAAACGGTTGATTATAACTCAAATAGGGACTAACGGTGCAATGACGAGTCACTTTGGATGAGTAACAGGCTATTTTGTAGCAATTAAACAAAGTACTTATGATGAAGTCGTCTTAAAATCCAGGGACTAAAAGTGTAAAAGTTGAATTTTTGTTAATAATTACACACGTTTTCCCTCCTGTTCAATTGTCTTCATTGTTTTAAACTTGATAAACATTAGAAAAGATGCAACGTTTGTGATTTTAACCCTGCGGTGTTGTACGGTTATCGTCGGTAACAAATAAATATACCACGTTGATCGAAAAGATGTCACGATCAAGATGATATAATTCTTAAGTCCCGTAGATTAACGACACTCGAAACCGAAAAACCAAAAACTTGACTAGTTCGGCTCAACTAGAAAAATACTCGTTCGGTGGTTAAATTTGAACTCGATCGGTTCCTTCTTAAATGAACTCGTTCGGTTGTTGATGATATCAACTGGTTCGGTTCGAGTTGAAAGTTTGACTCGTTCGACTCCTTCTATGACTAGTTCGGTTTCTTTTAAAATGACTCGTTCGGTTGCTATTGAAACAACTAGATCGGTTCCTCAAGGTTGAACTCGTTCGGTTCACTAGTTCGGGTCATCAAAGATTGAGACTAGTTCGGTTGATGAAGGTGTGTACTTGTTCGGTGCTTGGCTTCTTTCTAGTTCGGCACAATTAGATCGGTTCCAACAGAATATCAAACACCTTGTATGCGACTTCTTTTTCTCTTCGTTTCAGCCGAGTTTGAACTTGTTTCATTCCACAAACCTTGTAAATCACCAATAAGCTCAACCAAAATAATAAGCTTTAAATATGCTCGACAATAAGCTTTTAAGCGTTTAAAACATTTTGTGTTTATAAGCTCAAAATCTCTTAAAGAAACTGAATAAGCAGACACAGTTAACAAAACTTGGTGTCTCTCCTTTTTTCAAACTAAAAACACACCCTTTTGTTGACTAACCAATTCGCACCCACTGTTGATCATAAGCCCAATAGGAAAACAAATTATTTAGTGAACAGGAAGCACAAAATATTATGAAAAAAATTGTGTATTTTGTAAAAGTTGACATGTAACGATTAGAAAAAAATAATCAAGAGAAAAGAAAAGAAATTGAGCCACGTTAAACCGAAACCAATAATCTCAATAATAAGCCAAAAATAAGCTCAAAAACCACAACGAAAACACTAAATCCAACACACACGAATACAATACACCCCTGCAGCTCTGATGCCAATTGAAGATTCACGAAAACTATGATCCGGTGGTCTTGGTGAGTCAAACCACATGATAGCCATTTTAGTGAGAGAAAGTAGTGAGATGGAAGATGGAGTTGATATTAGATGGAAAAATGAATGAAGGATACAAATGACTCAACACCAAAATAATGACTCAACCCCTCTATGGAAGCCATAGAGGGGTATATATAGCCCATACGCCTCTAAACTATACATAGTTGCCTATTCTAGTCCTCGCGTATGTGACTATGATAAACTATGGTAATTCTGTAATGTCGTCACGTAAAAGTGAATTCCCAACAGGGGCTATAAACTCACCTCGAGTAAATGAATCAACAAAATATACCAGATGCGTGAAAATCGTCACGTAAGTGCCCGAGTGCAACCTAATTATCTTTGTGGATTAATGCGTGTCGCAAGTGTTAATAGAAAGAAGTACCTTCTCGTCATTGTCGATGATTACTCTCGATTCACATAGGTTAAATGTTTAAGGTCAAAAGATGAAGCTCCAGATTTTATAATCAAGTTTCTCAAGATGATCCAAGTGCTGCTTAAAGTACCTGTACGATGCATCAGAACAGATAATGGAACTGAATTTGTTAATCAAACTTTGCGTGAATATTATGAGAAGGTTGGCATCTCTCATGAAACATCTGTTGCTCGCTCTCCACAGCAAAATGGTGTCGTTGAAAGACGAAATCGTACGCTAATTGAAGTTGCCCGCACAATGTTGATTTATGCAAAAGCTCCGTTATTTTTATGGGCAGAAGCAGTTGCCACCGCATGTTACACCCAAAATCGTTCCATCATACGCCTTCGTCACGGCAAAACACCATATGAGCTTTTACATGACAAACCTCCCGACCTATCATTTTTCCATGTATTTGGTGCACTCTGCTATCCGACAAATGATAGTGAGAATTTGGGTAAGTTACAACCGAAGGCTGATATTGGTATTTTCATTGGTTATGCACCCACAAAGAAAGCATTTCAAATTTACAACCGACGTACCAGACGAATCATTGAGACAATTCATGTAGATTTTGATGAGCTGACTGCAATGGCTTCTAAACACAGCAGTTCAGGACCCGCACTTCATGAAATGAACTCTGCAACTAAACAGTCAGGTGGGTATTTGTTGAAGCGTAGAAAAGTTTTGGTGGTTCCGGGAGTGCCTAAACGCAATTTATCGCGAAACGTATACACTTAACGTATCCGATAAAAATAAAATGAACAAAGTTAATAATTATTCTCAAAATAATTATATAACCCTTGATTGATGTAAACATTTAATTGTTTGATGCCCGTTTACATTGAACGCTAATTTTTGGCGTACGCGATTTAACCTATCGCTTATGATTTAAAGTGAACACGTACAATTCAAAAAGGTACATTGTGAATTTATTGATGTCGTCAATGACTTGAAAACACAGGGTGTTATAATATGGGTAATGATCCGTACTTTGGTATCCCAATTCCAGAAATCCCTTCTGATCAATCTTCATCGTCGGATTCTATTCATACAATTATGCATACCGATCACCAAATTTCTGAACACAATAGCAAATGCAATAAGGATCACCCACTTGAAAATATAATCGGTGAACTCGATAGACCAGTTTCCACAAGGCTACAGTTACATGAGCAAGCTCTTTTCTGTTACTACGATGCTTTCCTCACTGCTGTTGAACCCAAGACGTATAAAGATGCTTTGACTCAATCCTGCTGGATCAAAGCAATGCAAGAAGAGCTCAATGAGTTTGAATGCCTTGAAGTATGGGAGCTCGTACCCCGACCAGATAAAGTTATGGTTATTACTTTGAAGTGGATCTACAAAGTAAAGCTAGATGACCTGGGAGGTATTCTAAAGAACAAGGCTCGATTAGTGGCTCGTGGTTACCGTCGAGAAGAGGGAATTGATTTTGAAGAGTCTTTTGCTCCGGTTGTAAGATTAGAGGCTATAAGGATTTTTCTTGCATTTACCGCTCACATGAACATAGTCGTCTACCAAATGGATGTCAAGACTGCGTTTCTGAATGGTAATTTGCGGGAAGAGGTTTATGTTAACCAGCCAGACGGTTTTGTGGATCCAGATAACCCCAATCACGTGTACAACCTAAAGAAAGCTCTTTATGGGTTGAAACAAGCTCCACGCGCGTGGTATGACATGTTGTCTTCGTTCTTGATATCCCAAGACTTCTCCAAAGGCTCAGTGGATCCTACTCTATTCATCCGTAAGGAAGGCAAGGATTTACTTCTGGTATAAGTATATGTCGATGATATTATCTTTACTGTATCTACACCTGAACTTTGTGACCTATTTGCTAAAATCACGTGTTCAAAATTTAAGATGTCAATGATGGGAAAATTCTCATTTTTCTTAGGATTACAGATTTTTCAAAATCCCAGAGGCATCTTTATTAACCAGTCAAAATATGCCCTTGAATCTTTAAAGGAATATGGTTTTGATTCTTGTGACCCAGTGGATACTCCCATGGTGGAGAAATCCAAACTAGATGAGGATAAAGATGGGAAAGTCGTTGATCCATCACACTATCGTGGTATGATTGGCACCCTCCTTTATCTCACAGCCAGTAGACCTGACCTACAATTTGCTATATGCATGTATGCTCGGTATCAGGCTCGGCCTACCGAAAAGCACTTACATGCGGTCAAAAGGATCTTTCGGTATCTAAGAGGAACCGTCAATCGGGGAATATGGTATCCGAAAGATTCTTCAATTGCACTAACAGCATTTGCAGATGCGGATCATGCTGGTTGTCAAGATACATGCCGTAGCACATCTGATAGTATGTTGTTTCTAGGAGATAGACTTGTTAGCTGGTCATCAAAAAGGCAGAAAAGCGTTGCGATATCCAGTACGGAAGCTAAATATATTGCTATGTCGGGATGTTGTGCTCAAATTCTTTGGATGAGATCACAGCTTACCGACTATGGCCTTGGATTCAATAAAATTCAAATGTACTGTGATAACAAAAGCGCTATTGCCTTAAGCTGCAACAATGTTTAACATTCCAGGTCGAAGCATATAGACATCAGATTTCACTTTATCAAGGAGCATGTTGAGAATGGGGTGATTGAACTTTACTTTGTCAATACGGAGTATCAACTGGCGGACATCTTCACAAAAGCTATCGCAAGAGAAAGAATTTAATTTCTTATCAACAAGCTGGGAATGCGGAGTTTTACGCCAGAAACTCTGAAACAATTGGCAGATGAAGTTGATGAATAGTGGTGGTACCTATTCAAATATCCTGTATCATATGTATATATATATTAAAAACCATAAAAACCAAAAAGATTTTTCCTTTTCAATTTTTTTTATAAAAACAAAATATAAAATCTTCAAAACCAAATAAAAATTAAAAAATGGAAAAACATAAAAAGAGGTAATAATGGCATGTCTTCTGAAAATCGATAACATTTACGGTCTTAGAAATGTCATTCAATAATGATACGAGGCTGTAAATGAAGTTCGAGCAGAAGTTCAAATGTTTTCAAAACATGCCAAATGGCTTGCTATTATTTCAGATAGCAACCCGGTCTTCATCTTAAAGGCAAGTATTTCAAAAAGAAAACTTGACCTCATAACGGGAATTTATTCTCGGGCATGGTCTACTCTATGACCATGCAAAGGCTTGTGATTACTTTGCATCACAACCCGTGCTTCCTATATTCCATGAGTGTACGTGTCAGTGCGCTTATGTGTGACAATAAGAGAAATCTTATTTACAATTGGTGTTTGTTTTTCATGAATAAAAACACTGCTTCATCAGAAAATGATTTTTATGGACATTTGACTTCTCAAACAACGACTACAGCTCTTTAAATAGAAAATGGGTCATTGTTTGAGGGGGAGAAAATGTCAAATATCTTCTTCAAATATCATTTGATAAAAGGGATAAAAGGTTTTTAAACAATAACTGAATATCATCTTTAAGGAAAGTTAATTAAATTTAGCTTAAGTGTACCTTATATGTTATTTGTTTATGCCTTGAGTGAGAATATGTGCAAGTGTAAGTTGTTAGGTATATTAGTTAAAACTACAGGGACTTAATGTGCCATTGTGCTAATTGTTTGTATGCCTAAACAAACTCATATTCAAAAAGAGGAAAGATCTCATAGTTTAGGGGGGTGAATGTGTCAAAAACTAAATTAGTTTTATAACACACCCAACCCACGATCAAACACACACACAACATACACTCCATTTTTTTTAAAACCCTCACACGATCGCCACACCTTCATCTTTGATTTCCAGATCCTTTCGCGCTTAAGGTATAATTAAAATAATATTCTTTTCACCCCCAATGAACTCACATCTCGAAGGAATTACCTTTTAACAAAGTTTCAATTTCAAAAACCCTAATAATCAAATTAGGGTTCTTCAAAAATCAAAACTGAATAAAAACGTAAATTCGTTGAGGGGTTTTGATCATCAGTGGGTGATAATGACTCGGTTATAGCAGCTTTTAATTTAGATAAATTTGAGATTGATTTGCGTAATTATGTATGTCAAAGTGTGCGTATTTGATTTTTTGAAAAATCATGTGGGTTTTGCTATGGATTGATGCTACATGTGTAAATGATGGTGTGTATGAGTGAAAACACATATATGAGTTGTTTGATTGTTGGGAATTCATGAATTTTTGTTATAAGATGCTCGTTTGAATATTGTTGCCTGAATCTGTGTTTGAAAGTTGCAAACAATATTCTTGTGAAAGCTATAAGGCTAAATGATTGAATATGTGGTGAAAAGAACACATGGACACTCGAATTAAAATTCAAAAATTTTAGAATCTATCCGAATTCGCAGGTTTAGCTATATACGAATTCGTAGTTTTTAGTTGACCACGAATTCGCAGATCTATGTGTCACCCGAGTTAGCAACGACTAGTGGTGTCCGAATTCGCAGCTTGGTTTTGTGTTCGAATTTACAACGTGCCTTTAGTATACGAATTCGCAGTAACCTTTAGGGTCCAAATTCATAGTTTGGTTTAGTATATGAATTCGCTGGGAGCCTTTAGTATCCGAGTTCGCAGATTACTAGTAGTGTCCGAATTCGCAACACGCAGTAGAGTCCGAATTCGCAATAAGCAGTAGAGTACGAATTCACAATACGCTTTAGGGCCCGAATTTGCAAAGAGCTTTATAATCCGAATTTGCAATAACCATTAGGGTCCGAATTCACAATTTTCACCCAATCAACCAGTTTTAATCATGCTTAATGGATTCAAAAAGGCTAATTATCATAAACACTTAGATTCAAACTAAAAGGTGACTTAAAACTTGTGTTAGGTAGCAAATTTAAAATTGATTAACTTTGAAATCCAATCAAGTTAAAATTGGATTACTTCATCTAAGCCAATTTAAGTTCACTCTTTCAATGGTTATCCTTCTAAATGTGTTATTTGCAATAAGTGCCAATTCAGGGTCTCTATATATAGTGACTATATAAACTTGGTTATATATAAACTGTATCGACTCTTTATTAACAGGAAGCATGCCAGTATGACTAAGAACAAACAACAAGCTTTGACGATGACTACTTGTTCTAAGGGAAAAAGTTTCGATTGGTAGTTGCAACTACAGATTAAGCACCACATTCAAGCCCAAGGAACCCACCTTTCAAGTTGCTTTGGATGTTCTCTCTCTCGCTCCTTTTTATCCAGCTTTCTTGATCACAACAAGTGTCCCTGCCGTCTACATGCAGGAGTTCTGGGCTACAGTTACCTATCAAAAGCATCACATAAGATTCAAGATGAACAAGAAGAGCTATTCCTTTGATATGGAAACTTTCAGAAACATGCTTTTGATTTGTCCAAAACTTCCTGGACAGAAGTTTGTAGATCCTCCATTTGAAGAGGAAATACTAACTTTCATTAGAGAACTTGGCTACCCTGGCAACATCAAATTACTCTCTGATGTCAAAGTTGATACGTTACCTCAACCTTGGAGAACTTTTGGAACCATCATCAACAAGTGTCTTAGTGGTAAAGTAACCGGAATTGACACACTTCGTCTTTCTAGGGCTCAGATACTTTGGGGATTGTATCACCAGGAGAAAGTTGACTATGTTTACCTTCTTTGGGAAGACCTAGTTTTTCAGATCGAAAACAAGGAGTCAAGAAAGAACAAATACATGTTTTACCCAAGATTCACAAAAGTTATCATCAATCACTTCATGTCACAAGACCAATCCATTCCAAGAAGAAACAAGGTAGACTGGCACATGGCTAATGATGATCCTATTCTCACAACTATGAGATTCATTCCTCAGCATGAAGTTGTTCAAAGATACGGTGCTATTCTTCCAGATTACCTAACCAGTCCAGCAATGAAAGAATCTGAAGTGTACAAGACTTACCATGATCTTGCTACTAGAAAAGTGCAACCAAAACAGAAATATGTACGTTGATCTTCCGGGACAAAGTTTGATGAAGCACCCAAGCCTTCCTCTGGTAAAAGAGTCAAAGCAACGGCTAAGGTAACAAAGTCTAGAAAGAAAAAGCAACCAGCTCTTGGATTGGAAACTCTCTCAGACATAGCATTGACTGAGGCTGCACAAATGAAACTTGCCATTGAAAGAAGCAAAACACAACTTCACATCTCTCAACCCAGCGGTTCTGGTGCACATAAAGGAACTGGTGTTACAACAGGGGTTCCCGATGTACCGACTTATGAATATGATGATGAGCAAATCTCTTGGAAGACAAGTGAAGAAGAAGATGATGATGAAGAGAATGTGAGTGAACACGAAGATGACGATGATGATGAACGAAATGAATATGACAATGATGGTGATGACTTCGTTCATCCCAAGTTTTCAACTCATGATGATGAAGCAAAGCAAGATGAAGAAGTAAATAAAGAAGATAGCTTTGATCCAAGGGTTCAAACACCTTCTCATGTTGAATCCACTGATGATAAAGACTGTGATGATGTAATTCAAGATGCAAATGTTGAGGGAGATATGATAAATGAAGAAGAGACACATGAAGAGGTCGAAGCGAATGTGCTATATCGGGACGTGAACGTTAATCTGGAGGGAAGAGATACTGTAATGACAGATGATCCACTGCCTAATGTTCAAGCAACTCAGGAAACAAAAGATACTCATGTGATACTCACTCCGATCAATCTTGAAGGTCAACAGCAGAGTTCTTCTGTGTCATCTGGCTTCGTTTCAAACATGCTCAACCCTAGACCAGATACAGGTATTGACTCAATATTTAATCTTTACACTGAGGCAACTTCACTTGTAGATGTTCCAGTCACCACTATTGCTGAGCCACCTCTTGTGTTTGCAACAACTCTTCCTCCACCACCCATTCCTCGCATCACACATATGCAACAAACACCAGTTCCCACACCAACAATTGTTCCAAGCTCCTCCCTGCAAGATCTTCCCAACTTTGGCTCTTTATTCTGGTTTGACCATAGACTTAAAACTCTTGAAACTGAATTCTCTGAGTTTAAGCAAATGAACCAATTTGCTGAAACAGTTTCTTCTATTCCCGGCATTGTTGATGCATACCTTGCAAATAAGATGAATGAAGCCGTCAAGACAGATGTTCAATTGCAATCAGACAGACTCAGAAATGAAGCTCAAGCAAAAAACAAAGACTTTCTCAATAAACTTGATGACAACATAAAGAAAATAATCAAGGACCAAGTCAAAGAACAAGTTAAGGCACAAGTCTCCAAGATTTTGCCAAGAATTGAGAAGAGGGTAAACGAACAACTCGAAGATGAGGTTATGACTCGTTCATCCAATGAATCCAAGACATCTCATGCCGTAGCCGCCAACCTTTCTGAACTCGAACTGAAGAAGATTCTCATTGATAAGATGGAGAGAAATAAGTCAATCCACAGATCAAATGAACAAAAGAATCTCTACAACGCATTGGTTGAAGCTTACGAAAGTGACAAACTTATACTTGAAACATATGGTGAAACTGTTTCATTTAAAAGACGTCGAGATGAAGAGGATAAAGACGAAGAACCCTCCGCTGGATCAAACCGGGGGTCGAAGAGAAGAAGAGCTGGCAAAGAACCTGAGTCAACCAGTGCTCCAAAAGAAAGGACCACCAAGACAACTGGCAAGTCTACTGATGGGTCCAAATCTCAACACAAGTCTGCTGGCGAGTCTGCTCATACAGAGGAGCCAATGCACACCGACAAGGATTTGGAAGAACCCGCACATCAGGAGTTTGATATAGGTGCTACTGAAGAACAATCTGATGAAGAGACATCTCAGCATCCTGATTGGTTTCAAAAACCAGCCAAGCCTCCTACTCCCGATCGTGATTGGAACAAGACTTTACCTGCTGTTCATGGACCGGTACAACCTTGGTTAAGCAATCTGGCTCGGGAAGAAGGCCCTCGTGAATCATTTGATGAGCTTATGGATACTCCACTGGACTTCTCAGCATTTATGATGAATCGGCTCAAAATTGACACTTTAACACCTGAATCATTAGCCGGTTCAACATTTAAGCTGATGAAAGGTACATGCAAGAGCTTGGTTGAGCTAGAATACTTCTTTGAAGAAGTCTACAAGGCAACCACGGATCAACTAGATTGGCACAACCCTCAAGGTCAGCAATATCCTCATGATCTGCGAATGCCACTACCATTGATACCTAACTTTCACGGTCGTCAAGTCATTCCATTTGATCACTTCATCAACAACGACCTTGCGTATCTATCTGGTGGTGTCTCCATCCATACTTATGCAACTTCCGTCACAAAGACCAAGCCTGCAGATTATGGTCATATAAAATGGATTGAAGATTTGGTCCCCAATACAATCTGGAGTGAAGTGCCTATCAACTATGACAAGCATGCACTATGGAGAATCTCTCATTGGGGACGCAAACGTTAACAATTCTATGGATTTGCTGCTAACAGGGAATCTGCTCGTGATGTCTACTCCAAACGTAGAATCATTGTTGTCACAAAGATTTAAATTGTCGAATGGCACAGCTACAAACATTTGGATTGGATCACCGTTCGTAGAGATGATGACAAGCTATATACATTCAAGGAAGGAGACTTCAAACGGCTTCGCCTTTAAGATATCGAAGACATGCTGATTCTTCTTGTTCAAGGCAAGCTGACAAATCTCAATGTTGAAGATCGTCTCGCTTTTGGTGTCTCTCTGAGAATGTTTACAAGTAGTATCGTCATCCAAAGGCGTGTTGAAGATCTTCAGTTAGGTGTCGAAAGTTACCAAAGAAGCTCAACATTACAAAGCCAGATACGTACAGATCTGATCTTAAACGCAGGGATGCCTATACAGCATATTCCAATCCCAGAGGCTTCATCTATCAGAATAAATACAAGAAGAACAAGTTGATGTGTATTGATGAACTCCACAAGTTTAGTGACGGTACACTCGATGATGTTCGAGCTGCTCTTAATGATCGTCTGAAAGGGATTAGGATGGAATATCTACCAAAGATAATATGGAGACAGAGTGATAGGGAACGAGCAAAAGCTATGATCCAGGCGATCGACAAACAGCTCAAGTCAAGGAGGATAATGAGAAGTTTGGAAAAAATTGTTGGTGGGAGACCGTACGAGGGTGACTTGCGACTGCTGCAAAGGACCATATGATGTATCATATGATGTCCTCATCATAATCAGTTTTAAACTGTGGTACATATAACTAACTGTGAATTTGTATTTAGTAGTGTAGATATTAAGGTGAGCTTAAGGAGTGCTCGAGTACAAAAATTTTCAAGATTTTCTTAGTAAATTAAAAAAAATTAAATTATTGTACTCAGCCACTGTCTTATATACCCTTATAATTTGAGGGGGAGCATTAAAATGTTCCTATTAGATATTATGTAACATTTTGTCCCCGAACGTTTAATCAATTGATATCCAAAATATCAAGGGATTAACATTTTGGATAAGGGGAGAAAATGTGATTAAACTGAACCTAATTTGTATTGAAATGTGATCATATAAAATGGACTCAATGCACTCCACACTTAGCATGTACTACGATTACGATGCACATGTTAAGGGGGAGCTTTTAGTGATAATGAAAAACTCTCAAAGTGTAAATCTTTTGATATTTATATCAAGCACTTTGATTGAAATTTTTCAATGATTTTGGAAGGATCGTGATGAAATACCCAAAAGACCGACCATGTACTTAAATTTATGGAGTTATAAGGCGGTTAGGCTTAGGTATTCAAATCCCATGATCCATCCAGAACCGGAGGGATCTACTCAGGGATATCCACTAGTTAGTGTAGAAGTCCTTAGGTATGATAAAAAAGGAGAAAAAGTGAGAATCGGGAAAAGTGCCGACTGAGATGGAGCTAGCACTGGAATAAACCCAACAAGGTGTTAGTTATGAAGTCTCGGTAAGCGCTGAAGAGGTTGAAGAATGAAAAAGAAATGTAATGATAAAGGGTGAAAAGAAAGAATCCCTCCATACACTTAGGCAAAAACCGGGTCAATACATAAACTGTCGGAAACATTAAGGTGTTGTTTGACATTGAAGACAATCATAGACCTAGTGACGCTAAGCACAACCCTCCCTAGCCACTCAAGGTCTCTCAACAGACTCTTGTTTCATTTCTCACGGAGATTACACGCATTTATATCGACTTTCTCACTCCGAGTTAGTTGATATTGAAAAGGTAACAGTCCGCTCCAGCCTCCGATCACTAAAATCAAAGTGCACTATTAAGTCTAGAGCCAAAAGCGATCAACCACAAATCTCATTAGGACACTTGTCAAAATTATGCTTGCTATCTCACACAATGTGAATAACGAGAAATATACTAAGAGTCCTACGCATTATCCTTGTGATTTTGCCAGAACATCCGAGTGATATAACTCATAGTGAAGATGGAAATCATGTTTGAGTCAACATCAATCAAGCTCATGGTAGGTGACTTGTGCAATTCTATATGAATCAAACTTGTGACAACTGGAAAGAAATGATGGTGCGATCCTATAAGAATCAAACTTGTTCTAGGTTATGAATTGATGATTGATGATGAATTTTGAAATGATTAACACTCTCGATGTGTCACAAAACCACTTTAGTAAAGTGATACGTCGATTGATTTTCAAATCAATTTTTTTATTTCAATCGGTGAGATAGTAACTCACCGGTTCACTCTTATCGTGCTGTCTGCTTTGAGATGTTCCGATAATGAGAACATGCTGAGTTTGATGAATCTGATACACATGTGTTAGAAAGATTCGATACTTCAGCTGGAAATCCTGTCAAGGAGATTCTTCTTAAATTGAATCTACCTGATCACAGGTCGATCCTCACGGATTTGAAGGTTACTTCAACCAAACACGGGCGAATGACAAAGCCATATTTGTCCCCTGCTTTATTGCTAACTGTTTTAATGCAGGATTCTTAAAGATGGAGGTGAAGGTACTTGATTCCAGCTGACTCACAAGATTCATAACCACATGCTCATACCCGACCGACAAACATAAAGACATCATGAAAGCTCAAGTACATGTTTCAAGATTCCGCTACTCTAATATCGTACGTCTTTCTTGAAGTGACGAAGTATTAAAGTCAAAGAATTTTAAAGAAGTTTCTGTCACTTTGATACCGAACGTCTTTCTCGAAGTGACGAAGTGTTAAAGTTAAAGAATTTTAAGAAAGATGCATCATTAAAGCTTTTCAAGTCAACAAATCAAGAAAGGTATGAGCATGTCGGTCCAGAAGTCACAAGTTCACAAGATGGCAAAGTTTACAAGATGTCGAAACAAGATTATGTTTGGTTGATGATCTTAAGGTGTTCAAAGATCACATTCAAGACAAGATAAGGAACAAGCTCAAGACCTAAAGTCTATGATCACTACATCAAATCACAAGTTAACGATTGAAGTTAAAGATTACGAGCACAAGACTAAAGTCGAAGCATAGTTTGCTAAGTTTAAATTTTTGTAAATTGGAGTGACCTCCCTTAGGGGGAGATTGTTAGGAACGCGAAAAGTCTCGGTCACTTCCAATATTAACTAGTCAAAGCCCGTAGTTAGTCAATGTTTAGTTTATAAGCTAATATGGCCCAAAGGCCTATGGAAAGCCTTATAAGGCCCATGGCCGGCCAAATAGGAGTATAAATACATCTCTCCATGCCTTGAAGAGGTGGTTGGTTGGTTGTATGTTTCACATTTTCCACTTAATGCATTTCATGTTCTCTACTTTCTCTCACTAGAAAATACATCACTCCTCCCACTTTCTCTCTCTAGTTCTTGGTTCATATATCAAAGATTACATGTATTCTACATAAGAAAAATGTGGGTCCTACTCCTGTCGTCGGAAAATCGTTGAAGAAGTCGTCGCCAAAGTCATTAGCTACGAGGCTTTAGCTACAGCTTTATGACTTTGACAAGTCGTCGGCAAAGAGCTTTAGGGACGACATGTCTTCCCGAAAGCAAAAAAATATCCTCTCCAATCGGCTTAATTCTGTTGTGATACTTGTTAAAAGCTTATAAAACGAGAGGTATTATAAGTAAGGATAGAGATCCTCTAGAGTTCAAATGAACTTTACCGGTAAAGTTCCCTCACACTAATAAAGTAAATCGGGTCCTTCCGTAGACCCCACTGTTATGTTGTGAGAGAACTTTAGAGGATCTTTATCCAGTAAGTAATAACCGTACATGAAGTGTATATGATAATTTATTAATGATTGATAAAATATTTATCAAGGAAACAGATAACCTAAAATAGAAAGTAGTCGAGTAGTATATGGTGACCAACACATAGTTACAACTTACAACGTGGGTCCTTCAACTAGTGGCATGTGTACGTGTTCGTGTTTCTTATTAATGTTATTAGAGTTAATTGCATAAATGGTCCTTGTGGTCTGTCGGGTTTAACGAAAAAGGTCCCTAAACTTTTTTTTAGATAGCAAAAAAGCGGGTAGACGAATATGGCTTTGTCAATTCGTCCGGATTTGTTAGATTAACCTCCCTTCCGTAAGACCGATTTACCAGTATATATACTGTACCTGTGATCAGGTAGATTCCAAGAATCCCTTGACAGTTTCCTCCCAGCTCAAAGCGATAGGGTCTTCTAACACAGATGTATTAGATTGCCATGCTGTGCTAAGTTCTTATTACCGAACATTCAAAGCAGACAACACATAAGAGTGAATCAGATAGTTTACTATCTTTCTGATTATGTCGTCAATTTATTTACTAGACCATTAATCGATATCCAGTGACACAAGCTTGAATCCAGGTAGAATCTCGTAAGTCACTTACCGCTGTGCTGTTTGAAGCATGACACTGAAGAATTTCCATTCGTCATTATGAATAAACTAAAAAGCATCACTCTAATTTTGTTTTCTGGCAGAATCACAAGGATAATGCGTAAGACTCTTGTTAACAGCTTGTGAACTTAATGATGTTCGACAAGTGTTAGTCATGGAATGTGTCCTAATGAGATTTATTTAATGATCTCTTGGCTCTAGACTCGATTAGTGCATTTTGGTTTTAGTACTCGGAGGCTGGAGCAGACTGCCACCTATTCAATATCAACAATCTCGGAGTGAGATGTCAATAGATAACGTGTGTATCTCCGTGACAAGTGAGATAAGTTTCTGTCGAGAGAAACTCGAATGGCTGGGAAGGGTTGTGCATTACATCACTGGGTCCATGATGTCGTCTTCAATGTCAGCAATCAACTAATGGAGTCTACAGCAATGTATTAAACTCGGTTTCTACCTTAAGTTGTCGTGGAGGGCTTCTTTGTTTACACCTTTTATCCATAACAGTTCTTTAATTCTTCAACGCCTATCAATGCTTAACCAGGTACGTCATTAACTAACCACCATTGTGTGATGTTCCAGTGTTAGCTCCAATCTTAGTAGTCATTCTTCCTTATACACATTCATCTCCAATCATAAACCTAAGGACGCTATATCTAACTATAGTGTCCCTTGGGGTAGATCCTCCGATTACTGGTTGGATCATAGGACAAATACCTAACCTTACCTACCGTATGTCTGTCAGAATCGTCCGTGAAATAAGATGTTGTAGGGAATGCTCACGAACCAGAAAACCGTTTCTGAATAGCACTTTGAGTCTTTTTGATCACATTTTAATTACATTTCTCCCCTTATTTTAAATTCTAAGTCACTTAGTTTTTGAAATACTGTGTGATAAAATTTTCTTGAAAAGCTATGGACAAACGTTTACTTACATGAATTATGAACCTTATCCTGCTCCCCCTCAAATTTTACATATGGTTAGACACCAAAACATTGTTTCCGAATTTATAAAATGACGATATAACTTAAGGTTAACACTTTAGTCATCTATAACGATCATTCTCTTGAATTGTCATTATATCATGTTGTTCATTAAGAGACGTTTTGATAATGGTTTAGAATACACATAAGAATGTCGTGAGATGATGTATCCAAACTCATTAAATGGTTAGTTTTTCCGAAAAACTCCCCCTTGAAAGCTGGAGTGTTGAACAACTCAATTTTGAAAGATTATGAAGTCAACAGTGAGAAATTCTGAAAATTGTGTTCAGACTTTTTGAAAAACATCATGTAGAAGACTTCTCTCCAACCTAAGGGTAAGCGCACTTATGCGTACACTATCCCTTTTTCTTGAGCTTAACTCCTTTTTCTTGAGCTAAAAACATTGAATGTCTTGTAAGAACAGCTCAAGACCGAGAAACGTTAATTTTCTCGTTGTGAGGATAAGTTATAAACCTTCCTTTATTTGAAGTCCGGGTTATGTACTGACATTTGCACATAAGCCATTTAGAAAATTAGAAATGACATGTTTTGAAACTATTTGAAAACTCTCGCTCGAACTTCATTTACACACCCGTGTCAATGTTAATCGACATTTCTAAGCACGTAAATGTTATCGATTCCAAGAGACATGTCGAGAAGAATCTTTTTGGAAATTTTCTGATTTTCTGATTTTGTATTTATTTACCTGTTGTCCTCAGCATTGCTATATGATGGTGGAATAGTAATTCCAACTCTTGTCGTGATGTAGCTGTCTTGTTTGCTTAAGGAACAACTTTTGGAACCAGCTTTGAACTTGACGGTTATGATCAGAAGTCATTTGATGAAGAACGAGGCCTGAACTGATGTGAACAGACGTCATCTCCATGAAGACCGAGGCTTGATCTGCTGCGATCAAACGTCATTTGAACATTGAGGAACGGGGCCTGAAGTGTTATTTTCAGCAGACACCATTTGACATTGACGACCGAGGCTTGAACTGCTGTGTTCAAACGTCATTTAAACATTGAGGAACGGGGCCTGAAGTGTTATTTTCAGCAGACACCATTTGACATTGACGACCGAGGCTCTGATACCAATTGTAGGATCCCGTTACACTTTCACTTCATACAATCGATCACGAAATCGGAACTAGAAATGAGGAGGTGAGTTGTTTAGAGAGAGAAAGAGGAGAGAGAAATGGAATTGGATGATTAACTTGAAATGTTACAAATGAACCAACCACCTCACCTTCCTTGGTGAGGTGTATTTATAGGCTTGCATGCCTTTAGTAATTCTACGGGCCGGGCTTGGTTTTACTTAGGCTTTCGCCCGATACACGTGACCGTTTAGATTACAAATAAGAGCCCGTTTACCCGTCTAGCCTATTACAACGTACATTAATTTAGTGACCGAGACCTAATATAATTATGAACGAACTTCCATTGTTCGACTCAATATTTTGAGGCTAACATAATCTAATAGGGCCAAAAGGCCTATGGAAAGCCCACAAAGCCCTTCCATGGCCGGCCATAGGCACTATATAAACACCTCTCCATACCTTGGAGAGGTTGGTTGGTTGTATGTTTCATTTTTACTTAATGCATTTCATGTTTACTACTTTCTCTCACTAGAAAATACATCATTCTTTCCACTTTCTCTCTCTAGTTCTTGCTTCTTATATATCAAAGATTACTTGAATTCTACACTATTGATGGTGTTGAGCAAACATATCCTCCTACAACAGTAAAGGAGAAGTTAGCAAGAAAGAATGAGTTAAAGGAAAGAGGTACACTGTTGATAGCTCTTCCAAATGAACATCAACTAAAGTTTAATACCTACAAATGTGCCAAGACTCTGATGGAAGCCATAGAGAAAAGGTTTGGAGGTAATAAGTAGTCAAAGAACACTCAAGAGACACTTCTAAAGCAACAGTATGAGAATTTCAATGGATCAAGCTCAGAACGACTTGATCAAACCTATGATAGGCTTCAAAAGCTTATCAGTCAGATAGAGATTCTAGATGAAACTATTTCTCAAGAAGATATGAATTTGAAGTTTCTAAGAAGTCTCCCATCAGAATGGAAGACTTATACCTTGATCTAGAGGAACAAACCTGATTTACAAACCTTGAGCATGGATAACCTATACAACAATCTAAAGATTTATAAAACTAAAGTTAAAGGGTTATCAAGCTTAAACCAAAATTCACAAAATGTAGATTTTGTGTCTTCCAATAACTTTGGCAGTTCCAATCAAGCTTATGGCTCAAACTATGCCAATACTGATAGTATGAGTGATGCTGTGATCTATTCTTTCTTTGCAAACCAATCTAACAGTCCATAATTAAATGATGATGACTTACAGTAGATTGATGCTGATGACTTAGAAGAGATAGATCTAAAGTGGTAGATGGCTATGTTAACCATGAGAACTAGAAGATTCCTAAATAAGACTGGAAGCAAGATTAATATCAATGGTTCTGAGACCAAAGGGTTTAACAAATCAAAGGTGGAATGCTATAACTATCATAAAAAGGGTCATTTTACAGGGGAGTGTAAGGCTCCAAGGAAGAACAGGAACAGAGAACTTGTAAGGAGTAATGTGACAATGGAAACAACAGAGACAAAAGCTTTGGTGGCTCAAGATGGACTTGGGTATGAATGGAGTGACCAGGATGAAGAAGGACCTACAAACTTTACACTTATGGCTTATACATCTTCAGGCTCTTCAAGTTCTTCAAGCTTAGATTCTGAGGTATCTACTTGCTCTAAAGCATGTTTAAAATCTTATGAAACTCTCAAAGAACATTATGATAATCTAACAAAATTTTTTAATAAGTCTCAATTAAATGTAGGTACTTATAAAGCAGGTCTAGAATCTGTAGAGGCTAGACTAGATGTGTATAAAAAGAATGTGGTTGTTTTTGAAGAGGACATAAAGATTTTAAAACTTGATATTAAGTTGAGAGGTAATGCACTAACAGAGCTTAGAAAGAAATTTGAAAGCTGAAAAGGAAAGAGATGATTTAAAACTTACCTTAGAAAAGTTTGGAAATTCATCTAAAAATCTAAGCAAACTGTTAGAGATTCAAGTAAGTGATAAGTTCAAGACTGGTGTAGGGTTTGATAGTCAAGTGTTTGATGGTCAGGAGAAAGATAGGTATAAACCAAGTGAAGGGTATCATGTTGTTACCCTCTCTATACTGGGAACTTCATGCCTCCTAAATCTAATTTGGTACTTGCTGATGAGGAAGAATATGTTTTTAATCAGTCAATAACTAGTGAAGTTAAGACTAGTGAGTCAAAAACTAAGTCTGTTAGTGAACCACTTATTGAAGACTGGATATCTAACAGTGAGGATGGGAATGAGACTAAGTTTAAGTCTAAACAAAGAAAACCTAGTTTTACCAAAATATAATTTATTAAATCTAATGAGCATGTGAAAACACCTAGGGAGTCTATTAAGAAGGTAAAGAATAATAATCAAGCTAAATACCCTAGGAAAAGTAGTCAAGGTCATAGAGGTAACCAGAGAACTGGAATAATTTGATGACTCAGAAGTTAGGAAGTAATTTTGAGTTTAAAAATAAAGCTTGTTATGAATGTGGTAGTTTTAATCATTTGATCAAAGATTATGATTTCTATGAAAAGAAAATGGTAGAGAAAACTGTATAGAACAATGCTAGAAGGGTGAATCACCAAAATTCTCAAAGAATGTCTCACCCTCATCCAAAAGGAAATCCTAGGGCATAATGTTATATACACATCTTTGATATTCGTAGCTTCAAGGTTTTGTAAACCCTAACACTATTAAGAGTGTTCGTTTTATATTGAGGCTGAAAGTTTGGTAATCTATCTTGTTATTGATTTTGTGTTACTATTTCATTAGAATTCTTCTTAGTATCATTGACTAGATTCTGCATAGTCTTTGATATATTCAATCAAAGTTTCTACCATAGTTATCTTGGATTTATTAAATACAACTAAGCCTTTTACAAGCTAAGAAAGATCTATTCAAGTGGGATCAACAACTACGAGACAACACCTTCAGCGGTTCAGATTATGAAGATGCAAACGAACACATTGAGAAAGTTCTTGAGATTGTCGATTTATTTCATATCCCTTATATAACTCAAGACCAAGTGATGCTTAGATCCTTCCCTATGTCCCTAACTGGAGCCACAAGTCGTTGGCTAGAAAACAAACCGTCTAGTTCAATCACAACTTAGAAAGATCTTAAAACAAAGTTTCTAAGCAAATATTACCCACCTGCTCATACTACGAAGAAAATGGACTAGATCAACAACTTTCAGCCAGAACCGGATAAAACAAAGTTTCTAAGCAAATATTGTCCCAAGAAGAACTGTAACAGGTTGGCGAGTATGTATCGATTATCGAAAACTAAATGAAGCAACTACAAAAGATCATTTTCCTTTGCCATTTATGGATCAAATGTTAGAAAGACTAGCAGGAAATAAATACTTCTATTTCCTTGATGGTTTTTCTGGATATTTCCAGATACCAATCGATCCTATGGACCAAGAAATGAACTTGGTCCATAGGTGGTATTACAGTTGTTACTAACGAAAGAAATGAACTTGTCCCAACAAGAACTGTAACAGGTTGGCGAGTTTGTATCGATTATCAAAAACTAAATAAAGCAACTGCAAAAGATCATTTTCCTTTGCCGTTTATGGATCAAATGTTAGAAAGACTAGCAGGCAATAAATACTTTTGTTTCTTTGAGGGTTTTTCTGGATATTTTCAGATACCAATCGATCCTATGGACCAAGAAAAAACAATGTTCACATGTCCTTTTGATACATATGCTTATAGAAGAATGCCTTTCGATTTATGTAATGCTCCATCTACTTTTCAAAGATGTATGCTGGCTATATTTCATGACATTATCGAAGAATCCGTCGAAGCATTCATGGGTGATTTCTCCGTCTTTGGAAAATCTTTTGATCATTGCCTAAACAATCTTAATAAAATGCTTCAGCGCTGCGAAGATGCACATCTTGTCCTTAACTAGGAAAAATGTCACTTTATGGTTAAAGAAGGAGTTGTGCTTGGACACAAAGTATCTGAAGCGGGTCTTGAAGTCGAAAAAGCAAAGATCGACATAATCTCTAAACTTCCACCACCCACTAATATTAAAGGTATTAGAAGCTTTCTAGGACATGCCAGTTTCAACCAAAGATTTATTAAAGACTTATCAAAAATTGCCCATCCTCTTACCAAGTTGCTCGAAAAAGATACTCCGTATGAATTCAATGAAGAATGTCACAACGCATTTGAATTATTAAAAGAAAAACTCACATGTGCTCCTGTGATCGTAAGCCCAAACTGAAGTCTCCTGTTCGAACTCATGTAGCCGATTTCTTACTCGGAGCAGCAATTTTAGGTTCATAAGAAGGTAGAATTTTCACCCGATATATTGCAAGCTAAACTCTCAACGCAGCTCAACAGGAATTATACAATCACTGAAAAGACATATGGCTGTAGTCTTTACATTTTGATAAATTTTGTGTATCTACTGTTATCAAAAACAATCGTGCACACAGATCATTAGCTCTAAAAGCCTTATTCAAGAACAAGATGTAAAACCATTTACTTATTAGTTGGATCCTGATCTTATAAGAATTTGACATAGAAATTAAGGATAGAAAAGGTACAGAAAATGTTGCAGCCTACGATTTATCCAGAATCGAAAAAGAAGAAACAAGTGATGACAATGAAGTTGATGATAACTTTCCTGGAGAAACTCTTATGGAGATAAACATTGAAGATGACCCATGGTTCGCAAACTTTGCAAACTACTTAGTAAGTGATATCATCCCTAATGGAATGACGTATCAACAAAAGAACAAATTTTTCTTTGACATCAAACACTACTTCTGGGAGGAACCCTACCTCTTCAAAGTATGTTCTGACAGTATGATCAGACGCTGTGTATCTGGACTAGAAACCCGAACCATTTTAGATCAATTTCACCACGGACCAACCGGTGGACATTATGGACTAAACACAACTGCTAAAAAAGTCTTAGACTCAGGTTTTTACTGGCCAACCATAATCAAAGTAGCTCATACTCAAGTCTGCCTATGTGAAACACATCAAAAGAAAGGAAATATTTCAAAACGTGATGAGATTCCCTTAAACAACATTCAAGTGTACGAAATTTTTGACATATGGGGTATCAATTTTATGGGACCCTTTCCAAAATCTTACAAATTCAAATATATTTTAGTCGCTGTCAGCTATGTGTCTAAATGGGCCGAAGCGCAAGCTCTACCAACAAACAATGCCAAAGTTGTTATTACTTTTTTGAAGAAACTATTCTAACATTTTGGAATGCCCAAAGCTCTAATAAGCGACCGAGGAACTCATTTTAGCAACAAGATAATGGAAAAGACTATGAAAAGATATGGAGTTAACCACCGATTCTCTACATCACACCACCCTCAAACAAGTGGCCAAGTTGAAAACACAAACAGAGCTCTTAAGAAAATTCTTGAAAAGACTGTTAAAGATAATCCTGCTATCTGGTCAAGAAAACTTGATGACGCTCTGTGGGCTTTTCGTATAGCGTACAAGACACCAACCGATACAACACCATACAAACTCATATATGGAAAAAATGTCACCTACCATTTGAATTCGAACATCGTGCATACTGGGCCTTGAAGAATTGTAACCTAGATCTCATCGCTGCTGGTGAAAAACGAATGTTTCAATTACACAAATTAGATGAACTCAGACATTAAGCCTTTGAAAACTCTCGTTTGTACAAAGCAAGAACCAATGTCTAGCACGATAGGAAACTCAAAATGAGAAAAGAATTCAAACACAGAAACAAAGTATTACTTTTTCACTCAATGTATAAATTTAAACAACCGAAACTTAGATCTCGCTGGCTAGGACCATACGTAGTGAAACACCAGTATCCATCCAGATATGTTGAACTATATTAAAAAGAAGGAAAAACATTTATTGTTAATGGCCATCGACTCAAGTTATATCATGAAGAAGAAGAATATAATGACCAAAGGGAAGCAATCACTCCCTTCTTTCTGAAAGAATGAATTCTAGAAGCAGGAGTCTAGCTAACGACTCTCCTAAAAAATTAAGCACTTCTCGGGAGGCAACCCGTTCTTTACTTAAGTGTGGAGGAGTCCCTCCTACATACAACTCAACTCATATCCTTTATTTATTTTTTAAAAAAAACCCAAAAATATTTTCTTTTTGTGTGCTTTTGTGTGTTTACTTTTATGCATGTAATATAAGTCAAACCTGGAAAATTATGAAGTATGCTCAAGGATATCTCTCTCGCAGCTATATAGCTCTATGTCTCAGGAAGTACCATTTTCCCTTAGTTTTCCCTATTTTCTAGTTTATCAGTTATCACGTTGAGGGAAATGTTTAACTTAAGTGTGGAGGGGAGCCAGATAGGAAAAATTAATCACATCCCTCCATGTTTGCCCTTCCAAATTTTTTTCTAACTGATATTTAATAAAAATCTTAATATATATATATGCTTTCAAAATAATAAAAATGCTCTTAGTAAGGAAAATCCAACCAGATTAACATTATAACTAGCACAAAATTAGTCTACTAAATTGTGAGAATTATTAGCCTTAGAATATATTCAGGTACCCACCTTTGGTACCTAAGATAATTGATGCCTTTAACCTGTTCGAGTTAAGGTTTGAATGCAATTGCAAGTGTCTCATCCGTCGTTATGGTTGTGTATTTGTAATTTGTCGCTTTTTCTAGAACAGTGGTATTGGTTGAAAATTATATTTGAGTGAGCCGGTAATTTAGTAGCTTCAGAACTTGTGCTTGATTATCATTTACTATACTGCAGTGAGGTTAATTTATAGTAAAAATCATATGATAAGAGGTAAAATAAATCCCATATAGCTCTTGTTCCTGAAAGCACTTCCTTTTAGTGCTTATTTGCTCAAGTACCAAAGTAAAGAAGTCAAAGTTGAAAGGAAAAAGTTATGTGTCAAGCCTTAGTTATCATGGTATAAAAAAAGTAGTTCAAAGAAATAAAGGCTTAAATTCGGCACATGAGATTAGTATATGCTATTTACCCTCATCACTATAAAATTTTACCTCTTTTAGATTCTTGTCTAGGTGCTCACACCGCAACGAGCATGTTTATGTGTCTCGTACAAGCCTTTGGTAGCTATCTAGATTATGTCTGTGTTTTTGAGTGACTTAAATTATAAACCCTATCTGAGTGGCTTGAGTGAATTAAAAAAATCAAACACATTCCCTTGTGAGGTGCTATGTTATGTGTCAATGCCTGAACAGTCAATCAATATGCAAACACTTGTAAAATCTAAATTTTCTCCATATCACGATAAATGATCTTGTTTTTCTCGCTTTTAATTTACTTGAGGGCAAGCAACAACTAAGTGTGGATGGATTTGATAACGCCTAAATTATACTTGTTTTTGGAGGCGTTATATATATATATATATATATATATATATATATATATATTTTTTCATTTCTCATGAACTTTCGATAGTTAATATCATGAAATACTTGCATGTTCACTTGAAGACATCCCAAGCTGAAATAAAGCAAAGATCAAGTACTTATACATTTCAGAAAGTAAGATACAAGAAATGATAAAGTCTCAAGCTAAAAAGTGCAAATGTGCGCCGCACTTACCCTTTATGCGTCGCGCTTCTCCTCAACGTCAAGAGAATTAAAAGCCTGGTAAAAATAGTGCATTAACTCCCTAAGTACGCAGAACTTACAAAATTGTGCATTACACTTCCCATCTGGCTACGCAAATAAATGAAGTCATTTAATACTATCGCATTAACACACCAAGTGCGACAGAAAAATTATTTTGTGCGCCGCACTTCTACCCAAAAATCAGCCTATAAATAGAGCCAAAATTCTCACACATTTCGTCAACTCATTCTCACATACTCCTCTAATCTCACACACTATCTCCTTTCCTTAAAATATCCTAAACCCTTCCAAAGCCACAAACACCATATCTTTTGAAGATTTAAGATCAATTAAAGAAGAACGAGGAAGAACAATATCATAGTTCTAAGAATAAAAGGGTGTATTTAGATTCCCTACTTGTTACAGCAAAGTTTTGATCCATACTCTTACCCGATTACAATATGTTTCTTGTTTATCAATTTAATCTTGTTATGAACTTCATAGCCATGAGAGGCTAAATCTCTCAGGACTACTCGGTGAAAATAATTAATAAATAAGCATTTGGTATAATTACGATCTTGTTAATCTTAAGCTTCTGTTATAATCCTATCGTGTCTGATCTTGTCAACTTTGATTATCAACTTTGATTGTATACACACACCGGTATAGGTTAAAAGACCCGTTGTGATCTATACAGTTTTAAGGGTTTATCTACGATCCTTATCGTTTGTGACAAGAAATCCACTTATGTTATTTGATAAACAAAAAGAGATTTGACATAATAGTAACTGGATTATTTGAGTGACACGTCTGATTAAGTTAGCAAAACATAAGTCTTAAGTTAAACAAGTTAATTTGTGAAAACGTTTTCGACGATAAAATACAGTTTGTAAATTAAAGTCCTAAGTCTAAGATAGTAACTATTACCATTTCTTATGAATTATATGAAATTACCCAAGTAGTCATATTTCTCACATTTGTTAAAGTTTATTTTTCAGCTGATTATTCGACACTACATAAATCCCTATAGACGACCTGGTCTTACCTAAAGATTATACTACATACGTGAGTTATACTTTTACCCATGTGTTTCCCTATAATAAAATTGGTATTTTCAATCATTATAAATTTAAAGCTTTTGAAACACATCAAATACTCTAAAAATGGCACAATGGAACATCTAGGACAAGAAGTACTAAAACTTCTGATGGATTGGCTGCTGATGTGTGCTTAAAACACATCATTTATACCCCAAAAAACTCTACAAATCGGACTAATAACACTAAAATATGCTTAATTATATTGCAAATATGTTTGTTTTGTGTTGTTATGTCTTACAGGTATAAATGATTGAAAACAAAGCAAAAACGGAGACTTTTGGTTAAGATTTGAAGACGATTACGTGTTTTTCGAGATCAAAACGAAGTCATTAATATTTCCAGAGCATGCCATTAGAAAGAGCACGAAAATTCGAGTCAAATGGTGCCTTCACTTCTTATTTGCAAGCCTCGTCCCAGCCATTTTACAATATGCAAACCACGGGCCCAGCCTAAGACCAAGAGAACACTCGGCCCAGAACTGACTCTTAGCCCATCACTGATTTACAATTACCCAAGACTTGTAAATGGTTCATTGGTCCCAAGCATGAAGTCAAGGAAAAGAAAATCTATCCAATTTGCTATGGTACTGCTTGATAAAAATGCAAGTTATAAAATATAGATGGAGAGCACCATATGAGATCTTATCTTTCCATATCTTTTTTTTACTTTTCTTTTTCATCTTTCATTTTTTTTCTTTTGTTTTTTTCATAGGTAGATAGAATAGCAGCAAGTAGGATTATATAGATGTAGTAGTAGATTGGATATCTCGTTTATGTTGTTTTTTTATTTTCGAATGTAATAGATTTGGTTCGAGGTTTTATTGATCCGTATGGTATTGGTTGATATATGATTCGAATGTTTTTGATATATGATTCGAATGTAATAGATTTCGATTGAATGGTAAGACGAGTACCCAGGTTTGTTTGAGATCGATGGTTTTTGATGTTAAGGTTTAGCTTATTTGGTGATTATTTGGTTATTTATGTAGCTTAGTTTTGATTGAAGATTGTAGCTTAGTTTTGTTAGGGGTATACCTGGTATGGTTCGGTTTGGTACTATAGGTTAGTGCTAATTTTAGTTTGCTTATTTTAGCTTTGCTTTTTAGCTCGTTAGAAAAAAAATAGCTTTATAAAAAAGGTGATTAATGATCTTGTTTTTTTCCATTTAGTTTAAAAAGGATTTTCGTTGATTGATTAAGTAGCTTATTGTTACTAGTTTATTGTTTCGTTTTAACTTTTCTTGTTTTGAGATGTGATCGGCTCAACTCATGAGGCGTGGAGCTTATGAGTCTTATAAGCTAGATTTTTCCTTAAGTTTAAAACTTGTTAGCTTTTATAAGATTAATTAGTAAATAAAGTTTACACTTTATTAACTAGTTAGTTAAATAAAAATTAAAAATAAATAAACTTATGTATTATTTTAGTTTATAAGATTGGGAGGTTTATATCGTCTCCATTGTTTCGATCGGGTTCTATTTTTCTTCCTTTCTCTTTATTTAGTAGTGTTAGCTTAATTAGATTATTATGTTTGTTATTATTGTTAATGTTAGATAGATTGCCATGTTTAGCGAGTAGATTTTTATATGCTTGTTAAGTAAGTTGGTTAATAGTGAATTAAGTGTGGAATTTAATAAGTGATTAGTGATTAATAATTTGCAAAGGTTATTTAGTTTAGTGTTTTATTTAGTCGAACGGGAAAAAGCCGTAAGATTAAGTAGGCATTAAACTAGTACTCCCTCCGTCCCAAAATTATTGTCCTCTTTTGACTTTTCAATTTTTTTTCTTCCAACTTTGACCTTAAATATTTTTGTTTGTGTTATATAATAGTTGACGAAAATTACAACAATGAAAATACATTTAAAAATTAATCAATTCATATATTTTTCATTAAGTATTATATAACACAAACAAAAATATTTAAAGTCAAAGTTGGAACAAAAAGACTGAAAAAGTTAATAAGGGACAATAATTTTGGGACATAGGGAGTGAATAATATCTTGATAAAAAGTTGTTTTCAATATTAAGCCAACGTTTTGAGGAAATGATTATTAAGACGGATATTAATTCATCATTAAGATCTAAAACTTCACACTTAAGAATCTATTCACTTTTACTTGACAAGCATATTTTTCTTTATATATTCTTCATCTTATTAGCTTGCTTAATATTTAGTATAATCTAGTTTATCGCTATCTTTAGTTTTAATTAAAAAACCAAAATTAAAAGATATTTAAGCATCAAATAAGGAACATAAAAGTAAATTTCAAATTCAATTCTTGTTGGGATACGACTCCAGAAGATTTAATTATTACTTTTCCTAAAGTGATTCTTATATCTAACGGGATACTTAATATTATATACATATGGCTAGTACGTATTTATACGATATCAAAAAATGGTGTTGCTGCCAGGGAGAGTTGTACGATCTACATGTGGTGTTTCGAGTTAGTGCCTTGAAGATCCTTTCTTCAGAAAGTTTATTTTGGTATTTTTAAAAAATTATAAAAATCCAAAAATATTTTCTTTTTTATTTTTATTTTTATTTTTCTTTTATATAAATATTAAAAATCCAAAAAATATTTTTATTTTTTATTTTTTATTTTTTTATCTTTATAAAAATCTAAAAAATATTCTCCTTTATCCTCTTATTTCATTTAATTCTTATCTTCTTTACCCTCTTATCCGTTTAATTCTTTATCTGATATGTCCGACTCGGAAGCTTTAAATGAGCAACCGGCAAAACTTTTCCGAGCTTTGAATCAAATTGAAAGACAAATATTATCTGGCCAATATCATTGCTCATGTTGTGGGGGTCCCAAAAATGGTGGAAATTGTCCTGGGTGTACGATTGTAGGGACGGGAACCGAGTTTGTCTATGACCAAAACCCTTATTCCTACAATGAAATACCTAATTTCTTTAACCAATCCCCGCAACACCCGATTCAGACATACTCGTATGAGTTTTGTGGAGGGAACCCTCACCCGGCCATTGATTGTCAAACAGGGAACACACCCGTCTATGATCAGGGTCCCTATTACAATCAAGACTTTGGTTTTAACCAACCTCCATTTTATTCACCGAGTTAGCCACAACAGTTTGACTGTTGTGAGGTCTGTGGGGGTCCGCATTATAGCTCTAATTGTCAAACTAGGAACCCGCTTGTCTATGAGCCTAATCCTTGTAATAATTATAACTTTCCTTATTTTGACCAACCTTCACAGTTCGCACCCTCTCAGCCACTCTCCTTAAGCGAGTTAAAGCGAAGAGAATTGATGACATACTTGATCAAATCTCAAGAACAATTCGACAAACTCAAGAACAGATCAAGATAAATCAAGAGAAAGTAAACATGGATTTTCAAAATGAATTAAACCATCTTCAGGAGATGATGAACCTTATAAATTCTAGTCAAGATCCTCCTGTTGACTTATATCATCTTGAGGGGAGTGAAAAGGGAGATAATAAGATCGATTCACTTACCATGGAGCCTTTCGACACCTTCTTAATGGGGGATGAGGTTATTAGCACTACTCCCGAAAGGAAAAATGATGAATTCATAAAGTCTAGTGTTTATGCTCTTGTCCCAATCCTAAGGGAGTCAGAGGTGACATCTGTTTATCATGATTTAGAGTGTGATATACCTACTACTACACTTGTGCCTACCACTGATGTTAGGGAAGAAAATTTTGATATTAATTTGCCTCTAGGAGAAATGTAGTCGACTTTTTGATGGAGAACGAGGATGTAGCTGGCTTGCCTAGACATTTGGTTAAGCGAATTTTTAGTCATTTACTCAAAAATCCGAGTTTAACCAAAGGAATGTCTGATGAACCCTTAGGTAATTCTGATTTAAAACCTAGATCTTATAATGTGCCTTTCTCAAACCCTCTCTTTGACTTTAATGATGATTCTACCTTATGTTATGATATTCCACTTTTTGATGAGGAGTTTGAGGACATTAGTAGTCTGGACCCCCTAAGTCGACTCCAGTTATTGATGAGTCTACTTTGCTAGTTACCCCATCCCCACTTTTAAGCAATTTAGCTTAAGAGAGGTGGAAAGATTTGATCATTTTTTTCTCCCTGACTTAGTCGGGTGGGAAGACGAGGGTGATGGAGACCCCTTCTTTTAGTTTTCATCATATGCCATCACCTCGTCCTACTGCATACTCATCGAAGGAGGTGATGTATCGCT
>BQNB010028273.1:0-56804 GCA_026074375.1 Tanacetum coccineum | reverse complement strand
GTTCTTACTTGTTGGATTTAGAAAATGGAGTCTGTGCAAGATATGAGTGGTTGTAGTGTTGACCAAAAAGTAAAAACCACTAGTGGTTTATTTGTGGGTAAGGCTTTAACGTGGTGGAACTCTTAGATCCGCACGCTAAGCCGGGAAGTTGCTATTAGTATGTCATGGAATGCCTTTAAGTTAATGGTGATAGAAGAGTTTTGTCCTAGTCATGAGATGCAAAAGTTAGAATCTGAGTTGTGGAATCACGCCATGGTCGGAGCTGGCCATCCTGCGTATACTGATAGGTTTCATGAATTATCTAGATTAGTTCCACATTTGGTAACTCCAGAAAGTAGAATGATTGAGAGGTATGTCTATGGCCTTGCTACACAGATCCGTGGGATGGTGGCAGCAACGGAGCCAAAGACTATACAAAAGGCTGTACAGATTTCTGGTGCACTGACCGATGAGGCTGTGAGAAATGGATCAATTAAGAAGGTCAAGAAAAGAGGGAATGTAGGGGAACCTAGCAAGGATAAGAATGGTAGGGATGATAATAAGAGGACTAGGACTGGAAATGCTTTTGCTACTACTGTAAACCCTATAGGAAGAGAGAATACGAGTACTTGGCCTAAGTGTACCACCTGCAACTCCTACCATGCACCCGGAGGGCCGTATCGCATATGCTTTAACTGTAACTACCTAGGTCATTTGGCAAGGGATTGTAGAGGCGTGCTGAGGAATATGAATCTTGTCAATGCTAGAAACCTAACTATTAGGGCATGTTATAAGTGTGGTAGTACCGACCATGTTAGGCCAGCTTGTCCTAGGTGGAATAGGGCACAAGGACCGGGAGAAAATTGTCTAAATCAAATTGCTGCTAATAACGAGAGTCAGGGTCGTAGAAACCAAAGGAACTAGGCTTGGGGTAGGGCATTCATGTTGGGAGCAAAAGAATCTCACCAGGATCAGAACATTGTGACGGGTACGTTTACTTTAAAGAATCATTTTGCCACTACCTTATTTGACTCTGGTGACGACTATAGTTTTGTTTCCACTATTTTTATACCTCTGTTAGGCATAGAACCTAGCAATTTAGGTTTCAGATATGAGATTGAGATAGCTAGCGGGCAGCTAGTAGAGATTAATAAGGTTATTAAGGGTTGCAAACTAGAGATCGAGGGTCATGTCTTTGACATCGACTTGATACCTTTTGGACATGGGAGTTTTGATGTGATTATAGGCATGGACTGGTTGTCTAATTATAAGGCTGAAATAATTTGTCATGAGAAGGTAGTGAGGATACCACTACCGGATGGCAAGGTGCTCAGAGTATTAGGAGAAAGACCGGAAGATAAAGCGAGACTTTTGATGAATGTTAAGGCTAGTGATAAGAAACAAGAAGAGATTGTTGTAGTTAGAGATTTTCCTGAGGTATTCCCGGATGATCTATCTGGATTACCGCCTATTCGGGAAATTGAGTTTTGGATTGAGTTAATCCCTGGAGCAACGCTGGTAGCCAAGTCTCCTTATCGTTTGGCACCTTCTGAATTGGAGGAGTTGTCGGGACAACTCAAGGAACTCCAAGACAAAGGTTTCATTCGACCAAGTTCTTCGCCTTGGGGAGCGCCGGTGTTGTTCGTTAAGAAAAAGGATGGTTCTTTTAGGATGTGCATTGATTATAGAGAATTGAACAAGTTGACTGTTAAGAATCGGTATCATTCTAGAAGTTGATGATCTATTTGAACAACTATAGGGTCCGTTGTTTTTTCGAAGATAGTTCTTTAGGTCTGGAACCATCAGCTTGAGAGTGCATGAGGATGACATTCTAAAAGACTGCATTTTGGAACTCATTATGTCATTTTGAGTTCACTTGTAATTGTAATTTGCCCTTTGGGTCTGGACTAACGCACTTAGAAAAACATCCAAATAATTCCACTTAACACCCCTGTATTCTTGAGGTTATTATTGGTTTTGGTTTGTTGGTGATTGTGGTTTGGTTGGTGTGAATTGCTCTGTTTTCGGTTATTACTGGATTTGGATGAATAGTGGTTTATAGGCCTTCCTTCTTGATAAGTTTGTGATACATGTTTATAGCGATATCTTTATTATCTTATAAGACCTCATGAGGAGCATGTAGAACACTTAAGGCACAAACCACAAAATCTTTATAGTATTATTATATACACCCCATAATCTTTTAGTCTTTCGAGACTGGCTCAAAAAGGGACGAAGAAACTGTAAGCAAGTTTTCTAAGTGTGAATTTGGCTCACAAGAGAAGCTGCAGTTTTTTATTAGGCATTGTGATAAATGGTATGGAAATTCATGTAGACCTAGTAAGATGAAATTGCTGTTAAGAATTGAAAGCCCCTAGAACTTCGACTAAGGTTCGTTCATTCTTAGAATTGGCTAGATATTATCGTAGGTTCATGGAGAACTTTTCTAAGATAGCTAAGTCTCTTACTATCTTGACTCAGAAATGTAAGACTTTCAATTGGGGCGAGGAACAAGAATTTGCATTTCAAACCTTAAAGGATAAGTTGTGTAATGCGCCTGTTCTAGCTCTCCCCTATGGACAAGAAGACTTTATGGTATATTGTGATGCATCCGGGCTAGGACTAGGCTGTGTGTTAATGCAAAGAGGTAAAGTGATAGCCTATGTGTCTAGGCAGTTGAAAATTCATAAGAAGAATTATACTACCTATGATTTGGAGTTGGGTGCGGTCATGTTTGCACTTAAGATCTAGGGACATTATCTGTATGGGACAAAGAGTGTCATCTATACAAATCATAGGAGTCTTTATCATTTCTTTAGTTAGAAAGAGTTGAATATGCGACAACGTTGCTAGATAGAGTTGTACTTCATTCAGATCAAGCAAAGAATTCAAGCCGCTCGTGATCGACAAAAGAGTTACGCCGATATAAATCGTAAGCCGATGGAATTTCATGTTGGAGATAGAGTTATGCTTAAGGTTTCACCTTGGAAAAGGGTAGTACGTTTTGGCAAACGGGGGAAGTTAAACCCTAGGTATGTTAGACCATTCAAGGTATCAGAAAAGGTTGGAGCCATTGCTTACACGCTTGAGCTTCCTCAAGAGCTGAGCAGGGTTCACAATACATTTCATGTATCCAACTTGAAGAAGTGTTATGCCGACGAACCATTAGCCGTTCTGGTCGATTGACTTCATATTGATCACAAGCTTCATTTTATCGAGTAACTAGTAGAAAGCATGGATCGTGAAGTTAAACGATTGAAACAAAGCCGTATTCCAATCATTAAGGTTCTATGGAACTCTAGGAGAGGTCCTGAGTTTACATGGGAACGTGAAGACCAATTTCAAAAGAAGTATCCGCATCTCTTCACAAAGACCGCACTGTCGTCAAGTGCCGCGTCTTAAGCCTTGAGGACAAGGCTTATTTAACGGGTGAAGACTATAACACCCCATGTTTTTAGGTCATTTTATGACGTCATTTATTTCACTATTTATTTTTAGTCTCGTATGCGTTTGCTTTTAATTTTAATCATTAGGTTAAATCACGTAAGCTAAAAATTATCATTCAACGTAAACGAGCATCAAACAATTAAAGGTTTACGTCAAGCAAGTATTAGATAATTATTTGGAGGATAATTATTAACTTTGCACATTTTATTTTTATTGGTTACGTAAAGTGTTTACGTTTCGCGATAAAAATACATTTAGGCATTCATGAAACTACCAAAACTTATCTACGCTTCAACAAATACCCATTATTATATCCAATACTCAAAGTTTTATAAAACTTAACCCATGTTATTCATGTAGCCGATTTTTATGTATAAGAATTAAACCAAAACATACACATTACAAGTTATACTTCTACACTTAACTTACACATCCTAAAACTACAAGTATTGCTAAAATATCAACACAAAATATCAAGACACATCTTAGTCCTCCCTCCCCCTAAAAATTCGGACACAAGGAGCTCCCAAGGGGACATAGAGCATACAAAAACTCTACTAGGACTTGTATAAACACTAGCACTTATCACACTTAGTACCATGACTAGTAAACTTGACCAAATGTTCTCCTTAATACCCTCCCTATGTTTCACAAAGTCTTGACTCTTCTAATAGTAACTTGGACCAAGTTGTAGTATATAAGGATGCTACTAGTAAGAGATAACACACACAACACATTTTCTTAAGTAAAAACTTCACAAGCTCTCTTGTTCTCTCCCTCCCTAGCATCATACCTAAGACATTCTAAGGTGTATTAAAGGTTTGGTTTTGCATTTACAAGGATTTAATCAATAAAGTGCAAGATTAGGGTTTCTTGGAAAGTTAGGGTTTTATAGTTTTGGAAGCTTGGGTTTTGATTCTAAACTAGGGTTTAAAACTTGTTACTCTTCATCCTAATTCATCTTAAGGTCATCTAAAAACCCTACACTCTTTATCTTTATGAGTTATGTGTTTATGATGTTTATATAGTAAATCACCATCTAGGAAATATATTAACATGTAAAATGGATTTTTACACTTGATCATGGTTTCATATACTTTTTCATATATTATATTGATGTTAAGAGCATGTTGTAATAGAATTATAAGCATTATACAAGTGTTGGTTAATTTATAAAAAGTGTATATAAATTAATGGTTTAAAAGTTTACTTATTAAAGTTACAAATGAATAAATATAAGGACTTGTATCCTTGGACAAATGATAGACTAAAGAAACTAAAGTATATGTGACTTGTGATATAAAGTGTTATAGAGGACTTGTAGCAAATTCACTAAACTAAAAACTTATAAAAACAAGTTTTATACACATTTTAACAAAAATATCAAAAGTTTCTGTTTTAATTTCGAAAATAAAGTATTTATTTTATATTTTTATAAAATACTACAAGTTACAACGATCGTAGGCATATAGGGAACTCGAAAATCCGAGCTATAACGATGAAGATACGCCATTTGCAAGTTTACAATAATAAAGACTTTTATAAAAACAATTTTGTAAAAACTCTTTACTTTCCACATCTGATAAAAATATTGGATTATTTTTTATAGAAAGTACATATTTTTAGGATTCTAAAACATTAAGAATCATAATTATTTGATCAATAACAAAGGAGTTATGGATTTTTCATGTTTATGATAATAAATACTTTTATAAAAATAATTTTATAAAAATAAATTACTGTTCATCTCATAAACTTTTTGGAAAATATTTTAATTAGATAGAATTTTTAATTATGAGGACGTGCTCGAAAGAATCACTAAAATCGAAGTTAAAACGAATAAGATATGACTTTTACGAGATTTCGATAATTAAATTTATAAAAATAATTTTATAAAGTGTATGAACAGTAAAAATCACTGTTCACCAGAGAGTTAAAAATATTAAAATGTGATCTTTTGATATATCTTTTTAATACGAAAGCGTGGACATAAAGAACGTACAAAACGGACTTAAAACAAGAAAGTTACGACATTTTTAGTAAAGAAATATTTATACACATTTTAACATTATAAATATTACTTACCAAATACAATTAGATGGTGATGTAGCTATATAAAATAATATATACGGTATTAGTTATTTAAAGTACTTAGTACTCATACGACCTATATTTAATTAGGTTGCACTCGGACACTTATGTGACGTCTTTCATGCATCTGATATATGTTGTTGATTCATTTACTCGAGGTGAGTTCATAGCTACACGTTTTACATTTATCATGATTTACAAGTTTTGGGGTGAGAAATACGCTTTGTTTTACAATTGGACACAAGTGGACATTTTTTGATTACTTGTTTGCCTAAGTAGCGATAACCCACTAAGCCCATTATCATAAACTGTCAATTACTGAGTAAGCGCGAATGTTATAAATAGATCTATTTGGGATTGACATCCCCGTTTGGGTGAGTAGTGCTCACTGTGCTGGTTTGCCAACAATAGACGTATACCATGTCGAATTTGGGATGTTGCGGGTTAGAACATCATCAAGGGAATGTTGGCAATTTATATTGCAATTCATACATGTCGAGCTTCAGTGTCATGAGCTTAGGGAAATATAATTACATTTTTGTGATGTTTGCATCTGTTGCATTATCATACACTTGGGAAATCTTGTGGTCCTGCATTATACATTTTACAAATCTATGAATTCACCAACATTATTGTTGACGTTTTAAAGCATGTTTTCTCAGGAGGTCAATGAAGTACAAGACAAGGGATACATTGGTGGTTATATTTTGGAAGTCATGTGCATTAAAGATTTGGTCGCATTACATTTTAGGGAAATATTTGTTATGTGCTAGAATCTTTATCTTTTGAACAATGAACAAGTGAAGCTATGAGCTTTTGTAACAAACAATTTGTTTAAATCTAATGTATCAGTTTTACGACTCTTTTTAATGTCGTTCTTATATATATCTTGTGTTATTGATCTATGAAGTAACACTCTCATACCCATATTCCGCTGCGATCCAATTTGGGGGTGTTACACATTATATGTTATCTTACACCTACACCCCGCAACCTTTAAAAAGACCTCTTAGATAGTAATGAATAATGCTTGCGCCTAGCGGTGGAGGTTTGATCCTTTACCAAGTCTATGGTAATTTATATGCTATGACAGGTAATGAGTGTTGATTTTTCATTTCCCCCTTATGTTATAATTTATTATACACCCGAGTGAAAGAGAGAATCCCAAACACTTATGTGAGGTGCTAGAAGGTTGTGTTGTAAAATACTTTTAAAGAGTAGGTAAAAATAACCCTCATATTGTTATTGTCTAGGTAGAAAAGCCTATTTGCTTGAGGACAAGCAAATCCCAAGTGTAGGGGTATTTGATGAGGTGTCATTTTATACACTTTTTCAGGGTCGTTTAACCCCCTAAATAGTGCATTTATGCCCAAAATAGGTACTTAATCGTTCCTTTTTAGGTATTCAACATTTGGAAGGCATTTGGAGGAAATACACACGACTTGGGCTCATTTAGAGAAGAAACGGACAAGACTACAAACCTACACCAACATATCTCAAGATTATGTTCTCAGCAGCTGGAGACGGCGTCACAGATTACACGTAACGCCATCACAATTCATACCAAGACGGCGTTACAACATTTCACGACGGCATCAGCTCGCACGACCCAACCCAAGATCTAGAATATTCTACTAATGACGGCGTTACGATTAAAACGCGACGCCGTCGCAGCGATTTTCCTATATATACAAACCCGAAATTAGGGTTATAAGTGTGTAACTTTAGAGTAAAAGAAAGGGACCAACCCTAGTTCGTTTTGCAGCTGTTAGGGACGATTTTAGGGCCTCAAAGCCCTATTGTACTTCCTTTAATTCATGTTTTAATCAAGTAAGACTATCTTAATCATTTAATATGTCTTGTTATGTGATTCTTATCTGTTCTTGCTTTATCTTTAACATGCTTGGCTAATCTTCCGATTGTGTTCATTTATGATTGTATGAAACCTAGAATGTAGATCTTAGTGGTCTTGCTTCTTGTGATGAATATGCATGTTAGGCTTTAGAAAACTATCTTTTGTCTGTATTGCTATTGATATGTCTAGGGAAACATGATTGTGTAGAAAGGATGCCATCGGGTAACAGTCTTCGTACTACCTTGCCCCCTAATATGGTTGATCCACTCTTAATATATTTCAAATGCATTTAATATACTCTTAGGGGAATTGTAATAGTCTTCATACTACCTTACTTGTGCGTTGCCTTAATGGAATATTAAATAGACGGCGGGTTCATGTAATTCGTTCATGACTTAGGAGATAATTACATAGATAATCACAAGTTTGACAAAGCAACAACACTAGGAGAAGCAATCTAGGGAGTAATACATGATTAAATGAACACAATCTTTTATTACATTGTTATCACCATTAGCGTAGTTTATTATTTAGTTTAATAGCTAAAACCAAACCAACCTTTCAAACATATGATTTACTGCTATCATAAAATATAAAAATACAAAAATAATATTCTCTCAACCTTTAGAATTCTTTTAGACCGTGATCAAGCCTACCCAACCTATTCCCCTAGAGAACAATAACAACCCCCGAGTCTTGCCTATATTGCACTACAACGATTAGGTACACTGCCTAGGGAGTTGTAAAACTTCTTGTAGAAGTCCCTTACGACAACCGCAACACAAGCTCAACCTTACAAAACCACAGTTTGATATTAAAGGACTTCATTTTAAGCAGCCATATACTACCATGAGTCATCCTTAGTGTTATCCCTTCTAATCCATGTTCACAACACAAATAATATCAAAAATCTAGAGAGAAAGGGTTTTAGAAAGAGAAAGTAAGAGAGGAAAAAGAGGTGGAAGATTACACATACAAGTGAAATGGTAACCAAGACCCTCCTAACATGCTATGAGGGTGGTATTTATAATCTAAGGCCTTGTGTTAGGTGTATAGGCTTTTTTGTTGGGTCCGGCTTGGCTTAAAGTGGGCTAGGAGTCCAAAACACATACAATATTAGATTACAATCCAATCTTCTTCAACCCGAGTATCCTATTACAATCTAAGACTAATAATGACTAAGATGACCGATAACATTCTTGTTTGACTTAATAAAATTAAGGCTAAAAATCTCCCCCAATGTAGAGGTTATCTTTATTTAACTTTGAGCTATGCCTTCTTCAATCTTAGGTCTTCGTCTTTTCTTGTTTGTAATGGCTTTGTTCCTTCATGCTTTGTGATCTTGATCTGGAACCTTCGTCTTTTGACTTTTAGTTCATGAGATCTTTAATCTTGCATCATCTCCTTGTCTTGAATCTTTTTTATTTGACTTTCTTGAACATCTTGTGCATTTGACCTACATGCTTATACTTGTCTTGAAAACTCATAATCTCCTCTTATTCATCAGGATAACAATCTCCCCTATTTTGACTTTAAAGATCTTTGATGATATTGATGAAGTTCGTGATTATCAGAGTTGTGGAAGAGTATTATAACATGTACTTGAGCTTTCATCATGTATTTATCTTTGTCAATCGATGAATATCAGCGTGTGGTAATGAATCTGACTTAGCTGGAATGAGGCTGCAACACTGATCCGTCCAAATTCTAATTACATATAATAATATAATAATATATAATAAATATATATATATAATATATTAAAAAATTTAAATAATATATATTATATCTAAATATATATATATATATATATAATATATATATATATATATATATATATATATAATATATAAGTACGTACTAATAAGGATAGGCCAATAATAGTATAGTATAGTATTTTCCGTCGGGTTCTAGAAAATCGCTTTTAACCAAAGCAATTATCAAAAACCTCCCGGGTCGTTTCCTCGACGAGAGGTGAATGGAAATCTACGTTCGAGTTGTAAATCGAGCTTGAATAGCATATAAGTTTTGATTTGGTTTTATACTAAAAATTAAACTAAAATTAATTCTAAGATTAAAACGACAAGATTATATTAAAATTGATCTAAAAAAAACTAAAATTATACTAAACAATTAAGCTACGAGAATTATACTAAATTGATCTAAAAGATAATAAAGATGCAAATGCTTGCTAAGTGATGTGAAAAGTTCATTAAGTGTGAATTAAGGTTAATTAACGAATTAATGTCTTTAGAAAAGATAGTTATCTCACAACGTTGGCTTATATTGACAAAAATCTCTTAAAAAGGTATTAATTTCTAGATAAGTCGTTTAACTAATTTTTCGGATTTTGTCCTTAAAATATTTAAACCACAAATCTTAAATAATCAAAATTATTAATTAATTAAACCTTTTTCAAATCCACACTTAAATCACAATTCCACTAATCACTTAACAAGCATTAATAAAACTACTCACTACTCATAATGAAATAAAAACTAAACATTTTAAAAATAAAGCTACACTAAGCATGGCATAAATCAAAGCATGTTATAAAACAATAAAAATAAAACTACACTAATTAATTGAAAAAAGATTAGAAAATGAACCGAATTAGAGACCCGCAATTTAAACGAATACCACCCGATTTATTTAACTAAAACAACTAATCAAAGTCGGTCTAGCTAAATAAACCCTTAAGCTCCGCGCCTCGTGAGTTGACCGGTACCAAAAAGCAAATCAAAACACAAAACTGTTAAGTAATAACAGTTAATATAAACTACAAATATCTGCATGGCTTAAAAATGAAACCACACGCATCCCAAATGAATCAAAATTCATTTCAATTAATAATTTGAGCCCACTAATGAATTTCTTACAAACCAACGAGACTAATTAACTTCTATAATTTACACGAATGAACAAAATGAATAAGCCAGAAATAGTCAATAAGCTCACAGGATAAGCACGAGTACAATAATCCAAACATCTAAATTCGAATAAGCATCTAGTAATAAAATAAGACAAATCCAAACGAAATCTAAAATCAAAATAGCTTAAAGCAATTCTTACGAGACAAATTACTTTTGATGACTATAATAAGAAATTAAATTCTAAGAGCACCTAGATATACGGGATAAACATAGAAAATGAATTAAACACTAAAACAAGATAAGCTAGAAACCACATTAATAAGCTAAAAGGAAGATAAGCTAAATCGAGTTCCAAAATTAAATCTACTTAAAAATCCTATATGTAAACGAAATAAGCACTCTTCCACATTAATAAGCAAACGACTAACAGCAACTAGGACTCTCATTAAGCTATAAGCACTTTAAACATCTCAAATGACGAATCGAATAAGCAAATTAGCTCACAAAATACCGATCTAACAATTTAAGCTCATTCTAAACCAAATAAACTATTTAGATGATTATCTTATCAAGAAATAAGAGCTCCTAATAACACTAAGATAAAATAAGCATGATAATAAGCTATTTTCTAGCTTATTGTAGCTTATTATTTAAAAAGTGCTTTAAGAACAAGTGAAAATAAATCGAATGAGCTTTGATGGCTTATAGGAGTTATTTTCTAATCCTTAAAGAACTTTTGAGAATGATAAGTCACGAAAATAAGCACAAAAGTACAACTTATTGAATAAGCTATCATGAATAGAAAAGAAAACGAACAAATAAGCCAACAAATAGCAAACTAAAATCTTCAATACTTCAAACCATTTTCATTACAATTTCCAAATAAGCTTTTAAAATAAGCGGTACAAATAAAAAAATAAGCTATTACAATTTTGAAATAAGCTGAAAACTAAAAGAGCTAAACTAAAAAAAACTAAAAAAAACTCTTCGGAATTGAGGGGAGCGTCTAGGTATTTAAAGGGGAAGAAGGGTTAAAAGTGTAAAATCGGATCAAATCATTCGAGTATTATCAGCCAATGATTGCCTTCAATTCATTGTCACACAGATCAGTGAAAGATAACAAGCATGATCCACCGCTCATTTCTCGCCACGTGGACTTTTTATAGCTTCATATGTACGCTGTGAATGCTGGACATTGGATCATTTTCATATTGAACTACAATTGAAAATGAATGATATTCTCTTTGCCCCGCCACATGTCAATCCACCATTCGTCCTCTAAATCAATAGTGCCCAATCACGTGATATAGAAATGTTTAATTTAGGTGCATGTGACATGACATCATATGACGTCATCACCATCAATACAACATATTTTAAAACTTATATCTTGGGCTTTAAATGGGCTTTTTGGCTCATTTGGGCTGGTTCGGCCCATAAAGTGGGTTACGGGCTGGCCCAATAAAATTCGAAGGCACCGTTGGACTCGTTTTCTCGCGCTCTTTTCGATCTCGTGCTCAGTTTTGTCTGGTTTTATCTTCATTTTTTTGTATTTTTTTGTCCTTTTCTGATATCCGTACCTGCACATACACAAACACAAAAACAAACATATATATTCCATTTTAATTATGTTTTTGGTCTTTTGGGTTCGTTTTTCATGGTAAAATATATGTATAAAATAGCGAATACCAATGTTGCACACAAGTCTTTTTCAATTTATCAGATGGACGTGAAAATGGCATTTCTTAATGGTCCATTGAAGGAGGAGGTTTATGTTGCACAACCAGACGGATTCGTTGATCCTGATTAAAACAAGCTCCGAGAGCCTGGTATGATGAACTCTCAAAATTCCTGATTTCTAAAGGTTTTACTTATCATTACCATGGAAACAGGGCTGCAAAAGCAGACAACACGAAAAGGAATTGATTTAGTTACTACTTTCTGATTAAGTCGTCAATTCATTTACCAGAAACCAAATAGAATATCATTAGCACATAGCTGATTCATACCAATCTGCAAGTCACCTAACGCAGTGCTGTTTGATGATGATACTTGAAGGATTTCCATTAGTCACTGTGAAACTAAATAGTTTCACTCTAAATGTTTTGGCAATATCTCAAGGATAATGCGTAGGACTCTTGTTACAACTTGTGAACTTATTAATGTTTAACAATTGTATTTTGATGTTGTATCCTAATGAGATTTTTATTAATCTCTTCTGGCTCTAGACTCGATTTATGCACTATGGTTTTAGTAGTCAGAGGCTGGAGCTGAATGCCACCTTTTCAATATCAACTATCTCAGAGTGAGTGGTCAATAGATAATGTGTGTATATCCGTGACAAATGAGACAAGTATCTTTTAAGAGAAACTTAAATGGCTGGGAAGGGTTGTACATTGCATCACTGGGTTCATGATGTCTATCTTCAATACTTGACATCATCTTTGTGATTCTAATAGATTATGTATTGACCCAGTTTCTGCCTAGTGTATGGAGGGCTTCTTTCTTTTCACCCTTTATCCTTATATTTCTTTTTCATTCTTTAACCCAATCAATGTTTACCAAGACATCATTACTATCACCATGTTGTGATTGTTCCGGTGATAACTCATGTCTTAGTCAACATTTTCCCTTATTCTTATTCATCTCCAATCATACCTAAGGACTTCTAATTTAACTATGGAATGTCCATGGGTTTTTTCCTCCGGTACTGGTTGGATCATAGGACTTATACCTAACCTTAACCACCTTATGACTTCATCAACATCGTGAGTTAATTGGTTGTTTGGTATAGAGATCGAAACCATAAAACCGTGTTTGAAAATCATTCAAAATGTTTGATATAAATCAAAACGTTTTTAACACTTTGAAAGTTTTACCTTTTAAAAGATATTTCTAATGCTTTTCAATGTTTTATTTTGAAATACTCCCCCTACATATGTGCATCGAGATTCAAAATTGTTTTGCACATATGGGTAGAAGTTGTGCACTTATAGTCTTAAAGATCACATTTTTCTGTAGCACATTTTAATCACATTTTTACCCTTATCGAAAATAATAAATCTTTTAGTATTTTAGATACCAATTGATTAAAATTTAAGACATGAAATTTTTCATGGGGAGAAAAATGTTTCTACATATTTGCATGAATTAGTTAACATTTTTCTGATTGCTCCCCTTCAACAATATATGGGTGATATCAATTAATGAAAGATTTGACACCATAAGAAAAAATGATATGGCACCACAAATATGTTAAAGATAGAGTTAGATGCCTTGGTAAACAGTGGTGCTAAAGACTTGAGCATACAATCTTGAAATGACATTTATAAAGTCTTGAAAAATTATACGCAGTCTCTATGTGAATTTGACAATGAAGTACCACATATTCCACTGAATGTTTTTGATACATAAAAATGACATTTATGAGATGTATCCATAAACATTAAAGGCTTTTGGTTTTAAAAGCTCCCCCTCAAAAATTGATCCATTTATAAAAATGACTCGACTTTTGAAAGTTTTGTGAGAAGGGAGTGTTGAACACACAATTTTGAAAGATTTTGAAAATCTTTTTAAGAAATTCTTGAAAAATTGTGTTTAACATTTTTGAAAACCACATGATAGAAGAATTTTCTTCTAATTTAGAGTAAGCGCACTGAAATATACACTCCCCTATGATATTTGGGTTCGGGATACAGTTTGAAGTAATTGTAAGCCATTGTCAGGAGCTCAAAACTTTTGATTATTTTGTATAATAGCTCAAGACCCAAGAAGATTGACTTTCTCGTTGACAAGATAAGTTATCTTTGAAGATAAACTTTCCTAATATTGAAGTCCGAGTTATGCACTGAGATGTACATAAGTCATTGAGAAAATTAGAAAGGACATGTTTTAAACATTTAAACTCTTGTTCGAACTTCATTTACACACCCGTGACAATATTAATAGTCATTTCTAGGTACGTAAATGTTACAAATTCCAAGAGACATGTTGAACCAGATTGCACGAGATGGCTATGGCTACCTTTGAGTCACAATACATGTTTTATCAAAGTAGAAGCCATAATCTGTGAGTTGAGTTCTCATCCAGAGGACTTGAGCACAACACGCATATAAGGATACATACTCGGCTTTGGTTGTAGACATAGAAGTGCAGTCCTGCTTTTTGGATGACCAACTTATCAGCTTATCACCACCTAGAAATTATATACCACGAGAAGTGCTTTTGCGAGTATCGAGACAACCTGCATGGTCAAAATCTAAAAAAGTCATTAGATTAAAACCGATGTCCTTTGGATACTATAGTCCTATGTGAATGGTATTCTTGAGGTACCGAAAGATCCGTTTAACCTCTTTGAGGTGCTTTTCTATTGGTATCGCTTGATAACGCGCACAATAACATGTTGCATGAATAATATCTAGTCTACTTGTTGTTAAGTACATAAGTGACTCGACCATGCTATGATATTTCGTTTAGTCTACGAGAGTTCCACTCAAGTCAACATCTAGGGGTTTAGTATCCATTGGTGTATCAATGTGATTGTGTTGTTCGGTGTATATTTTATTGATTCAAGTTTTAAATTTATATTTTGCCGACTAAACCAAAAACAACATTTTAACGGGCAGTGTACCCGATCGGTAGTAGTTTTGTGGTAAGTAGGGTGTCGAACACTTGAAGCGAGGTTAAATCTATTAATTTAATTAATATCTTGGTTATATAATCTATGTTAATTCTATCATATTCTAAACCTATGTCAGTCTAAATCCTAATTCTAACGAGAAAAGGGGAGTTTTCAGCCTGAGAGACTGGCACGGTTTGGTTGGTGACTACAATCAATCCAAGGCACTTTAACCTACGCGAGTTAATTAACAAAAGATAAAAGAGCGGTCAAGCCAAATATAAGAAAAATGTATTAACCATTATTAATCCGATTAGAAAGTTGGTTTGTTTATTAAGTGCGATGATTTCTTCTCTCGAGGTGGCATATCATTCTTAAGACTTAGGCGTTACATCATCCTTAGACCTAGACACATTAATTCTGTCACAATTAAAGCATCCGCATAAAGCATCATTATTTGCTGATTATAATCTATCTTAGGGATTAAAGCAATGGTGATCTTGTTAAACTCTAGCTCATAGAGACTTTACACCCACTACCGGCTTTAATATGTAGTTTATACACCTAGTAGTCTCACTTGTCCAAGCTATCCAATGGAATCAGAACGTTACAGTTGAATATCCAGCTCACCTGCTAGTCAACAACGATCAATAAACCATATGGAAAGTATAGCCCAAATTAAGTATGTTTAAGCCCTAATCAGAATCCTATACACAGACTTATAAGTACAATATTTGTGATTCTATATTTCTAGAGCGTATAAATTACTAATGGAGAAGTATCCCAGACTTCTAGATCTACTTGAGACCATATCACTAGATCCAGTTGAATGATATGTCCGCGATTACAAAAGACGCGTAAACAGTATAAATTTTTATAAACATAAACAAACACAAAATCATTCACGATTAGAATCAAGAAATTGAGATAAAAACAAATACCCAACAATTCAGATCTCATAAATAATGAAAAACTTGAAGGTATTAGCTTTCAAATAGTCGGAATATATACACATAGCGAATTATTGTAGCCAAGGTAAACTAACCAAGAGTTAACTGAATGAATATCAAAAACTAAACGATAACTAAAGTAAATGGAATTACACGATGTCTCCTACGGAATTGATAACTTTTGCTCGAGGCCTCTTCTGCTCTGTTTTCTCCTCTGAAAATTGAGAATTTTTTTGGTTTAGGAATCAAGATATAATGATTTATCACACAAAGACTCATATTTGAGTTTTCTAATTTATTAAGGCCTGGAAGTCCGGATAGATTACGTCGTACCAAGTTATTAGATACGGCTGTAGGGACTTCTTTGAGTATGGACCACCTAGAAATCTTTCTAGAATAATTATATTGATTCATATTTCCAATACGACGTATTTGACTTATGGACTACTGCGATATGAGCTGTATTCTACGTACTTCTTTGTGATGCAGACCACAGATACGCCATATCTTCCTTGATGGGATAAACGGGTATTGTCTTTAAATAGTATCTTCAAATATCTTCATTTAAGCTCCAAAATGCGCGCCTTTTGCTAACTTTCACCAAGTACTCCATAATTATTTCAATTCTCAAATTTAAATGATTAAGTAACAATTATTTGCAATAACTATACAAAATGGGTTAATAACATAGGATAAATGATGCTATAAAATAGACGTTATTTGATGTCATCAAATATCCCCCCACCTGAATCCTACTTGTCCTCAAGTATCCTTTAGAAGTTTATAAAAATGTATCCCTAAAGATATTTTCCATTAAAGCACTTATTTCATCTATTACAAGTACATAACCAAACACCTCTAGGATGATGAAAACACTCAAATCACTCAACTAATCTATGTGGTGACATGTAACTAATTAGCTCAATTGCTCGGTCATGACGAGTATTCTAACATAAGCTTGGCAAGGATACATATCTCCACCACTAAAGCTAAGTAATAACAAGTTTATAAAGGTAAATATGGGTTTTTGTATGGAAAGGCTTACGGTTGATCATTCTATAGTCTTTTACCAGAAGTACCACTCCAATAAGGCAGCTGAAGCACACATACATGGCCGTAACGATGGAATAGACATGTGTATTCGATCACATCCTCATTCAAATTTAACTAACGGTTAGGATGAAGAATGATATAGGGTAGGAACCTTCTAACTTTCACCAAAAGTCATAAACCAACGAGACAGCTAAGACATGCATACATGGCCGTAACGACGGAATAGACATGCATGCTCGAACAAGTCCTCATTCGCGTAAATCCAACGAAAAATCATTAGGTGAGAGGGAATTAAATTGTTGTTAAATAAAAATCAAGAAATAAATAGATTAAGACTAAAGTACAAGTTGCTAGACACTTTTTCCCGACCGTTACCATGATCAAGACACAACTATTTACAACGTCTTGATCATTGATAAAAAACAACAACCTAAGTTGGTGTTCCCGTAACGGTAAACATCCCAATCATCCCAAAACTTTACATACTCTACAAGGCAAGTGGCGATATCCTCCACTTTATACAATACTCTACATCATTGATTTTTTAGACGTATCAACGAATAATCGATCATTCGTGTAATTCCTTTGGTAATTCCTTTGCGAAACGATTATCTTCAAACTTTCTTTCACTCTTTTTGTATTTTTCTCATTTTTTCGAATTTTTTTCATTAACTATACTTCAAATCTCGGTGTAGTTTCACCATCTTCACGATAATAATAGTTCCGGATAATTTCTTTGGTATTTCTTCGTTCTTCGGTTTCACCATTAATTGTGACGGTAGTAAAATCACATGAGTTTTGACTACTAATATACATTCCCATTTATAATGTGCAAATTTCTAACCGCACCAAAGATAGAAAATGAGACAAGACTCGGGAAATACAAACTTTACACTTTAAGCAACTAGCAACTGTAAATTAAACTTAATCTAATAGGGTAGGTTAAGGTGTTAGGGTGTAACAAAACAGATAGTTGGTGTAAGTTCCTAAAGGATTGGCTCTACGGGTTTTTCTAATGGATCTTCACTATAAAGATGAGAGTGAAAAAGGGTTTAAACGGGAGGTTAACTAACTGGTGTAGTTAGTTAATAAGCAACATGTAAAGGCGATTTGGGTGTAATCCTAAAATTTACCAATTTAAACAAGTTACTCTATCTAAATCCATAGTACTCATCACTGTGGTCTCGAGTGATATACCAAGCCAAGTTCTAGAGTCTACAACATCACCGGCACACTCATATTTTGTAGAATTTGGGTAAACATTTGGAAATGGAAAGGCTAAATTCTCACAATATCTAACAACGGTTACTGGTGCGGGTTTATGTAACATGTAATTTTACACAAGATATGCTTGAAATTTTTTTAAAATTTGAGCTATATTTAAGCATTTTAGTGTGAAAATTAGGACAAGTAAACATTCTAATTCCATCCCCCCACTTGAATTATACAACGTCCTCGTTGTATATATAAAACATTAAATACGGGAATTTAAAAAGAATTAGAATGAGAAACTCCCCTGATATTTGCTCGGTAGATTCTCCAAGTTGCGTTTATGAGCAAGATTGTGTGCTGAAAAAGCGTCTGAATCCTAGCACGAACAACACACACATAGAATTCCAGAAAATATGCATTCCACCAACTTCGTCGATATTTCTTTCACGAGGTCCTGTATAGAATATAAGAAAAACATGTGCATTCCTATCTTGGTACCTACGGTTAATTTAAACTAAACTAAACAAACTAAATACGAGTCAGTCTTGGTGGATACGGCGTATCAGGTTAGTGAATACGCCGTATTCCAGATCTGACAATAATGTTTTTAAATTGCAATAAAAAATAAAGACTGATAACGTCCAGACAATCAATACGCCGTATGGTATGGAGCGGATACGCCGTATTGATGTCTGGGAAGACAGACTCGATAAAATTAAATAACAATCTGGGTTGTCTCCCGGAAAGCACTTTTGTTTACAGTTAAGTCTTTAAGTTAGACTTTTCTTTAGCTTCCACACATTTGAAACCATTTCTTTTTTCCATTCTTGCATTTAGTGAAAATATCTTGCTTGGCTCCGTAACATGAACTATGGTGCTGAACTTACTACCAGGCTTGATTCTATTACAAACAAGTTAAAACGTCATACCATGATATATACGCAAAAAAAATATGAGAACCTATATAATAGTTAGATACATCATGACATGAATAATAATAAATGTATAGATAGATACAAACAAAAGATAAGGATAGGAGGGATCATGTGTCTGGTTGTTGTGGGTCCTGCTATGTCGCGGAGGTGTTGGCCTTGCCAGTCCTCTGTCTGGTGCATCTTAGGAATGCTGCAGGTGAGCTCCCTCGAAAAGTCCCGTCGAATGCCTGGTATGTCAGCCCACTAGCATCCATCAACTGTGTCATACATGACATCATCTATTTGGAGAATCTCCCCTGATCGGTCATCGATCTCTCCACAAGTTCATGTAACCTCCCTACATCTCTACGTAGTCCCTGCACCTCCTCCTCTAATCTTCCTAATCTCTGAGACACAGTCCTAGCAGCAGCTGGAGGTGGTGGTGGTGGCTGTTGAGGTGCCTGCACGGGTGCCAGAACAGCCTGGTCACCCTCATTAACAACAGGATCATCCTCAGCGACTGCAGGGGCACTCTCCGCAGCATCGGGCTTCCTCTCTAGTCCCATGGCTACCTAAGCCCAAGTATCATCAAACTGCGCACAAATCTACAGCCTCACCAGATCAGCCATATCAATAATCAAAAGCTCAGGGGCAATAACCGTCAATCCTCTAAGTATCTCCGCAGTCATGAGTCCAAAATGCTCAGCCAGTCGAGCTACAAACTTCCCTCCAGAAATATAAGCATCGGTCTTCCTCCCAGCGGCAAACAATCTCAAATACCTAGCCAATAAATAAGGGACGTTGACCGAGCTAACGTCCATCCCTCTCAAATAAAACAAATCCGTCACCGTCACCTTCTCAGGTGCCTGACTCCTCCCAGTAATACTACAGGAAATCAACCTATGGCACAACCTAAGAATAGGATCCCAAACTATAGTGTAAGATGGGGCTGTGCCAAGGAAATCTCTAGTAGAAAAGATCCCTATCCAATAATCACTCAGATCCCCCTTGTCAGGGATCTGCCCCGCACTATCGGCCCAGTAAGCACCAAATCCAATAGTCTGCATCTCCTTAACAATATATATTCCCAGGGCCAAAATAAACTCTCTCTAGCTCATACGCCTCCTAGCTCCTCCCAACTGAAACTATAGAGATCCAGGCGTATCCAAATCAAGTATGGCCTGACCAAACCTAAATGTACTGAAAAACTCCAAAATAAGCTCGTCAACCTACGACCCCCTAATGTCAAACAGCCGCCTCCAAGCCCGACTAGTGAACAGACTAACTCCCTGATCATCACGGTGCTCCATCAATATCCTAGCACTCAATCCCTCAGCCATCAAGTCTGGCAGTCCCCCAAAATCAAATACTTGCACCCTGTGCACCTCCATCCTATAACTCCTAGCTAATCTCGCCTTGAAATCCTCAATATCAGTATCAGTATACTCTAAACCCTCATACCTAAGAAATCGATGTCTCTGCTCACGTGGTGGAAGAGCCATATCTGTAAAATTTAACGACGATAGCACAATGATTATAGAAATTTAAACCTTCTGTTCTGAGGGTGGATACGGCGTATTCAAAAATGGATACGCCGTATAGGTATTCATAAGTCAATACGCCGTATAGATTTTAGTCAATACGGCGTATGGGTCTTGATAACTCAGGATCCTTTTTATGTTAATACGCCATATTTATTTTACTGAATACACCGTATTGGTGTTTTAAAATTGGGTAAAAATTTGTCAATACGCCGTACCCATGTGAGTGGATATGTCGTATTGATTATGCAGTATGAAAATGAAAGGGGGTTCCCTTGTTTACCCATTTTAACCCATTTAGCCATCCAAGCAAACAATCGGTTTTTCTTATTTTAAGGAGGCAAAGGGATCCTAAAAGAATGCATCTACGGCATATTACAAAATCCTCAAAACCCTAACCCTAATTAAATTTGGAATCATAAGAAAATGGGTAGGACTTATTACCGTAAGATTTAGACGAAGAAGGGGATGATGCCTAAGTCAAATAATAATCGATCTCCAAGAATTCGTTGAGAAAAATTTAGTGTGTGTGGGAGTGAAATGTTATGGTAAAAACAGATCTTGCGTATTGATTGGGGTTTTATACCCAAACCTGATACGCCGTATAGATGTTTGATTAATACGCTATATTGGCGAATTAAGTTGACTTAGTCAATGTATGTTAAAAACAATTGATACGCCGTATAGGTTTATTCCTAATACACCGTATTCTTTCTTGGAGACCAATTTTCCTAAAGTCTTAACAAAGTAAAGAAAACGTACATTGGCCTCTGCAACATTATCGTACAATTACCATCCTTATAATACCGCTTAGGGTCAAACGGAATGCCAAACGGCACATATAAATTCATAATGAGAATGAATAGCATTTTGTTCATGTAATATCCCCAAATCACGATTTGTACATTTAAGTTTATGAGAAAACTTCCCATTCCAAAAGTTTTAGTGACTTTATCGTGACTCATTTCAGAAAGCACACATGACCCATGTATAATTTCATTACCCTCTGAAGATTGTGTTATATCGATTTCATTATTATCATTGTCTTTTTCTAATTTTAAATCACCAGGACAAATAATGTTGAAGTGGAATAGATCATTAAAGTACAAAATATTTTGTTCCTCTTCATCATATTCAGACACTGATGTTTCATCATTTAAATTAAATTTATCGATATGTTAAGGGTTTAAGGTCGGTTCAGTTAATAAATCTGATGTAGACGTTTGAGCATCATTGTAAACAATGGCTGGAAATTCGTTCTCAAATTCTTTAAAGAAGTCTAAATCACCAAAACAACTAATCGCAGGCTCAGGTGATTGAATTGAAGGTACGGCTTTTTCATTATCATTTTCTGAATCCGTTTTCAAATCGTTGACAGAAATAATTTATAAGAAAATGAGTTTTTGTCACAAATTATTGTGTAATCCTCATCATCGGATTCGTCAAATCATATTCTAAAGTCGATATCATCATTGACAAGAGTACTTACTTGAGATTTGCACTGAGGTGCATCCTGCAGTGCAAAGGCATCGTTAATGACTATAGTTGGAAATTCAGCTTCCACAGAGATAAGGTCATGAAGATCGTCATTAACCCTGATTTTTCCATATGTAGCAGTTTTCCAGTTAAACACCCAACCACGCCTACGAGCTTTTTCTTCTTCAAACTTGATATATTCTTCCATAGTCATGTTGGGATCATCCATCCTAAAATAAACTTACTAGAAAGGTAGTTAAATAATCAATACGTCGTATTCAGAGATCTGAATACGTCGTATCACACAATCACAATAAACAAACAAGAATAAAAGAACTCTAAACTACACTACTCCTAAGGGTTAGATCTATTCTAATGTTAAAAACCAAAAATATCTGTTGATAGAAATAATGCCTAAAAACATTATTAATATTTTTTAAATCTTTACATTTTGATAATCACAAAATATAAAAATGTTCAATGTAAAATTAAACGTAAACAAGTAATTAGTAGTAAATTTTCATTTCGAAAATTATATCACTTAAAGGTATGAATAAATAAATGCTTAATGCATTTTATGATCAAAGGAAATTTTTATTCAACCTCACACTTTTATAAAATGTTGTAAACATTTTTATAAACATTACAAAACATTTTCTACAATTAAAAGAAATGTTTTATTCAAAATAAACATTTTGAAATTCAAATTTTCGGACCTAAAACGGCTAGAAAAGTTCCAGAAAATTCCCCCTACACAAAAGACAAACTGGGGAGCCCCTAGTCTAGGGCGGCCCCCTTAAATACACGGGCGGCCCCCTTAATTTTAAGGGGACCGCCCACCTATTTAAGGGGACCGCCCATAGGTAGACGCTCCTCCAGTTTGTCCTATAAATACTGGACTTTTCCCCACTATTTTCTCACCTTTTGCACTCATTCTTTCTGTTCTAAAACAGCCCACACATCTCATTAAAATCCTTTGATCATCTAATCATAAAGCTTTGTTTCCAAGTGATCCAAGCTCAATTCCTCAAGTGCAAGAGAAGAATACTTCCATCATCAAGTGAAGAAGTATTACACCTTTATGTGTTGTTGCAATCTTATTGCATCCATATCATAACTTATAAATCATTTGTAAATCTTGTAAAGTTGTGTAGTTGTTAGATCTTGGTGATTGTTGTAAGTATAGTTAGATCTTGGTGATGTTTCCTAGTAGTGTTAGTTAGGTGTGATTATAGTAGTGTCTTGGTGAAGTAGTGGTGTGAAGAAAACAAAGGTGTGAAGAAGTTGTGTAGTCGTGATCAAGTCGTGAAGTCAAGTTATGTAGTGAAGTTGTGAAGTTTTGAAGTTGTGTTAGATTGGTTCTAGCTAAGACTAGAACTCGGCATTTATCTTAGTGTCATAAATCAAGATAAGCGAAAGTTGTGTAAGGTTTTCTCCGCCATAAGGGAGCTTGTTGAAATAGTGAAGAAAACTCTCGAGTTAGGTGCTCGAGGAGTGGAGTAGGGCGAAGAGGTGCTTCGTTACCGAACCACTATAAATCCTCGCGTTGTGGTTTGATTGTTCTTACTCTTATCTCTTGTCTTACATTATTTTTTCATACTATCCTATTGATTATTTAGATAAGTATATTGTTCATAATGTGCAAGTGTTGAATTCACATAAAGTCGAATCTAGAATTTTTATGAACACTTTAAAACCTTAAATCAAAAAGTGGTAAACTATTCAACCCCCCTTCTAGTTTTCCACAATTGGTATCAAGAGCCACGTTAAACAAGATTTTAAAAATAAATTGTATTTTAAAACTTGAATTGATCTATGGAATCGAGAAAATATTTAGTAGGGCAATCTATGCAAAGACCATGTTGGGAATTATATTTTGAGTTGATAAGACAAAACAAGAATGAAACAAGATGGAAACATGAAGGGCTAAAGTTGTAGTCAAAGATTACTACAAAAGATAAGAATTGAAAGATTTGGTCAAAGATAATGATTGAATAACTGATTGATTTTATCATTATTATCATTATTGTAGGTCCTTGTGTTGGATCTATATAGCCTTTGTAAGACAATAGCTAACTTGAATAAATCCAAATCAACTATGTGAGAGACACTGACTATGAATATCAAGTGTTAATGCGGAATCTTAACACAAGTATTAAGAAGAATATAATACTAACTTTGCTATTGATTTCTATTAAGCTTCAATGCTTCTATTTGTTATATCTAAAACTCTATGCCGTAGGGTTCCTTTTATACACCAAGGAAACCCTAGAAGGCTTTACAAAACGTGTGAAAGGATAATACATATCCTTTCCTAAGATATCTCCTAAAATATCTCTAAGATAACTATTATCTCTATTCTGTTACATAAACAGACTTAACTAAATACGACCAGTACTAACTATAGTACTGTCACTCTACCAGTACTAACTATAGTACTGCCAGACTTAACTTAGTACTGCCAGACTTAACTTAGTACTGCCAGAACTAACTAATACTACCAGACTTAACTGTTATACTACCAGTATTAAGTCTTTTACAATATATTTCCCAACAATCCTCCCCTAACTTGATCTTCACTTGTGAACTTCAAGTTTCTTCAAGTGTCTTCAATTTGAGCTTCCTGAGGATGTTGTAAATAAAACTCTTTGAATTATTCTTGAGCTACAATTTTTCAAATCATCTCTTTTTGCAGCAACTATTCTTCAAAGCTTTTCAACTCTCAGTACATGAAACATTGGTGAGTTGAATACCATATGGTTTTTGGCAAACCATTATAGCCATAAACGGATTTGATATGCCTTTACTTGTAGCCGTTTGCTCAGGGCTAGTCAATCCTTTGGCACCTAGAAAAGGTAATTTCCATGGTGGATTGATTACCATGTCAACTCTTTGTACATGAAACTTGGTGAGTTGATGTACCATCCACTTTTTGGTAAAGTGTCAACCATTGTCTTTACCATAAGCCATAATATCATGGGCTAGTTATGGTTTTACCACAGCCTTTACCACAATCCATAAACTTGTAGGCTAGCCAACTCTTTACTAACCAGATATGGTGAGTTGATAACCGTATAATTTTTGGCAAATTGTCAGCCATAAACGGATTTGAGAAGTCTTTACCAAGAGTCGTTCTGTTAGACATGGTGGACTGATAACCATTTGTTATGTTAGTGCATAGCACCTCCACCAAGTGTTGTTCTCCTCATCTCCAATCTAGATATCTAACTCATCAATCTTCATTACTTCCTGATGCCAGCTTGCTTCTCCATCATTTTCAAAAGTTTGTAGCAATCCTCATCTAGTTTTCCTCTTTGAAGTTTCTTGTCTAACATTGCTTTGCACACTTCAGCAGATAAAGGATACTTTCTCTCTATTAGCATATATATATCCACAGTTTCCAAGTTCAAACAATGTACTCTGCAAGCATCATAGTATCTCCAACAAATTAACCTTTATTAACCTGGCAAACTCCAAATTGAATTTGTATTAAGGGGTTCTTCAAACATGTTCTTTAAGTATTCCCAAAGTACTTTTTCAAATTCATCCTCTGGCTCATTTATACCATGTTTTCTCATCACAATCTTGTAAAGCTCTGTAAGATCATCTCTTGATATGTCAGTCAGCATTGCTCCAAAGCTTATGTATACCATATCAGTTCCATTCTCCCTTACAATCTGGTATACACCTTTCCTTCCTTGCTTAATGATCTTGTAATTTGCTATACTAGGTGATTTTATAGCTACAGGAATAGGATTAATAGGGACTTTAGTACCTGAAGTAGAATCATCTTTTTCACTAGCTTCATCTGAATCTTCAGAATCATCCTTATCATGGTCTGTATGTATCCTAGCTATCTGTTTCCTCCTCTTTCCAGTCTTCTTGGTAGACTCATCATCTTTTTCTTCATCACTCTTTAGTCTTTTTGAAGTCTTTGTTTGAAGTTCTTCACCAAATCTTTTCAGGCTATATTTTGTAGCTTCAAAGTTTATAGGTGCTCAAAGATTCAACCTGCTTCACCAGCTTATCAAATTCTTCTTTTACTTCTTCAAAACTTAAATTCTTCAGCTGAGATAGCTTCCATATCCCCTGATTCTTCAAGTAATTCATCATAAATGTTCTCAGCTGTGATTTAGTCATGGGCTTATTTCTTTTAGCTCTTGCTCTTTCCTCTGCAAAGTTCCGTTTCTTCCTTGATTTACTAGTTCAACATCTTCTTTGCAACGTATATCTCCTTGTAGCACTCTCCTACGCACACTCTTGACAACTCTGCATTAGCTTAAATCTTTGCTCTATTAGATCTCAATCTTCATATGTGTATGCTGAACTTCAAATTGGACTTGAGCTCTTCTTTGCATTTTGTGCTTCATTTAATTCTTCTTCTTCTGCAATTCTTTTGCTAAGAGAGAATCCAAGAATGTACTTGTTTAGCTCTTCTTTTTCTCTAAAGTATCCAATCTGATTGCTTCAGAGAGACTAGCTTCCTCTTGTAGACTTTGTTCCTTAGTTTTCCTTTAGGAGCTTCTCAATGATATAGGAGGCTTTTCCTTCTCTTTGGCCATGTATCTGTGAAGAATGGACTTTTTAATACTGTTATTAACACTAACTTGCCCTCTCACAGTATAACTTTAATATGCTAGTATTAACTCCTTCAGCTTACCCTCAACTAACTTCTCTGAAATCCAAGATAGTGACAACCTTTATTTCCCTTAGTTTATTTCATTCTCTGTATACCTTCTTCCCTTTTCTATGGACTTGGCTTTTGAGAAAGCAAACCTGAGAAGAGTTTTAGCTGATTCTAATGTAGTAGGCTTATGTCTCAACGTGTTACCTCCCGTGAAGTTTTGATAGTAGTCTTGGAAGAGTAACCAGCCTTGTACCAAAGAAACTATGAGGATCATCTTGACTTTTCTTCCCCTGAGCCTCAGATTCTTCCTCTTAAAGTTTGTTAAGAACACTTTTTGCTTTTCAAAATACATTCCAGCTTCTTACCTCTTGACAACTGCACATAGCGCTCTCATTGTCAGTTTGGTTTGCTTGAGAGCCTTTCCAGACTATCAACTTTGTCATTAATTGAGGAACTAATTGAAGCAAATCATCCACAGTCATCTGTCCTTGGGCATGCTCTTATGGGGGTGAGAAGTGTTGGTGTGCAGGGGATGGTTCCTCAAAAGTGTGCTCCATAGGTTCAGGGTCAGTTTCAGGGATAGGTGTAGGTGTAGATGCAGGGATAGGAGTAGTTATAGGTGGTGGAGATTGGGTGGTAAAGATGTAGATGGTACTAGAATTGTGGATGATGATGGTTGAGATTGAGCCATATTCGGATGTTTCTAGACTGCACTTTGAGTAGTTAGTAGCAACAAGCAGCATAGCAGGTTACAAAGGTTCTTGGTAACCCTCTAAACACCTTTTAATAATTCTAAAATTTTTTAGGTCAGGGTCACATCCTGTAAGGGTGTTTGTTGTCCGTTTGAATTTCTAAAATTTTGTTGCAAAAAAATGAGGATACATCAAAAAAACTTTGTTTTGCTTTCAAGTTTGCCACTTATGCATCAAAAATTAGTTTGAAAAATTATAAACTCTGCCTGTGGAAAGACAAATCTAAGCCTGTTAGCAATATTGCTACTCGAAATTGATTCCATCCACCAAACTAAGCTCTATACAATGCAATATATGGTGGACAATAAAATCTCCATTGGGTGTGAAAATGCTTTTCCAAAGGTAAAAAGATTCGTCAGTAGGATTACCCCATATTACCCATTCCCTCAAAAAATCTCATTGTTTGGCAACATTGTAATCCCTGAAGCATCTTCTAATTGAAGCTTAGTTCTAATAGATGCCTCAGTGATTGTATACACAATGGTATCAATAGTTGCTTGTAATTCTAGAGTCCCATCAGCAAGAGTGTTGGCAGTAGCAGTCTGCCAAAACTGTTTGACTAGGGAATCATAGATAGTAGGATTAGTAGTTAAAGCATGCCTGATGTGTTGGAACCTCGTAGAATAATCCACTATCTCATGCAAACCCTGCACTTTCATCAGGCTTGCGCAAAAACCCCACTTGATTATGTTTGTCGCAGTATTTTAATTGAGCCATGAATCGAAAGTAGTAATAAAAGGTAGTGACGTGAACTGAAAATTTACTGGGTTTAGTTACGAGTGAGGTTGTAGATGCTGGTAACAAGAGAGTTGACAATATTCTTTGTAAAAATAAAGAAGATTTTTACTTTGCGAAGAGGAGATAGCAATAAAAAGATAAGTATGAAAGAATCATCACTTTTTTATTATAGCTTCTTTGTTGATGACATAAAGAGCCATATAAAAATCTGTAACGTTAAAAATTTAAACAATGTTTTAAAAGTAAAAGTCAATTTCCCGCGACAGCACTAAAATAACCATAACAATATTAAAATTTACACTACCAGACTTAACTTTTGGTTCAATCCATTATTAATTATGTATACAACCCGAATTAACTATCTTTTCAACTATATAGTAAGTTTTACTGGATTACAAAACAAGGCCTTATCACACCTGCCTTACATATCTAAATCCATGCTATTCCTGCAAGAATTAGTCTAAAACAAAGAAAAGAAAGAAAAAAACATGCTGCAAGAGTTTGTATAGACAAAATTAACTTAAACTAACTACTAGAATTAATACTACTAACTACCAGTATTAATACTACTTAAGCCAGATTTTAGTTAAACCTTAACTACCAGAAGTATACACACTATACAATTTAGCCTCCCCTTAAATGTAGCTTTGTGTTTATTCCCAATACTAAACCACTAAGTAATTTAACCGTGGTGCGTCAAAAGGTTTAGTCAATAGGTCTCTCATTTTACAGTCTGTGTGAATTTTCTCCACATTAATGAGCTTATTCTCATAACAATCACTTATAAAATGGTGGCGTATCTTGATGTGCTTTGTCTTGGAATGATACACTGGGTTCTTCACAATGCAGATTGTGCTTTCATTATCAATGTGGATTTTGGTATTCATGAAATGATCACCATAGTCCAGTAGTGATTTTGAAACCACAATACTCTGTCCACGTCATTTTGCAGCAGCTACTTATTCAGCTTCAGTTGTAGAATGTAGCCACTATGGTCTGTTTATTGCTTTGCCATGAGATAGTCTTTGTCCAAGAAATTGGACAACCACCTGTTGAGGATTTCTTGTCAAGTTGGACCACCATTATCGCTGTTCAGAGATGCTTCCAGGTCAAAAGGTGATTCTCTATGATACCATAAGCTCAAATGTGGTTTGCCCTTAAGGTACTTAAAGATTCTCTTCACATCATTGAGATGTGAAGTCTTGGGAGTGACCTAAAAACGAGAACAAACACATACTGCATACATTATATCAGGCCTAGAGGCAGTTAAATACATGAGAGAGACTGATAATGGATGTATTAGTGTACATCCAATACAAGATTCATCATCTTTGTCAATGCCATTTGGTCTCTATGAGGGGTTATTGCAGTTTTCTCATTTACAGATCAAATTTCTTGAGTATCTCAGCTACATATTGTCTGAGTTATGATGATTCATGCCTTGTTTTGTTTCGACTTGTAATCCTAAGACCCCCCCCCCCCCCCCCCCCCCCCCCCCCCACCCCCCCCCCCCCCCCCCCCCCCCATGAAAAATGTGAGTTCACCCTAGAACTCATCTGAAATTGCTTTTCATCAAGCTTCAAAACTATCTTTCCAGAATTTTTGGTAGATCCAAGAATGGTAGTCATCAACATACATAGAAACCGCATGATATCCCTTCTTGTCCCTTTTAATAAATAAATCTTGTCAATTATACCCCTCTTATATCTATGCTTCTCTAAAAATGTTGATAGAGTAGCATACCAAGCTCTAGGAGCTTGATGCAATCCATACAAAGCTTTGACCACCTTATAAACCTTTTTAGGGTGATCAGGATCAACAAACAGGGTTGTGAAGTCATAAAACCTCTTCATCTATTTGGGCCATATAGAAAGGCATTTTATACATCCATTTGGCTACTTATGAACCCCATAATGAGGCAAAGGCTAAAATAAACCTGATAGCTTCTATTCTTGTCCACAGGAGCAAAAACCTATCATTGTCAATACCTTCTTCATGCGTTGTACCCCATTGGGCCACCATTCTTGCCTTATTTATGACAACTACTCACTCTTTCATCTCTTTATTTCTGTAGAAACGTTTTGTACAATCACCTTCATTCCGTGAAGGTAGATCTACATAAAACCCATACTTGTTGGCAGCTTAAAATTGTAAAACTCACTCTTGATGGCTTGACCCAATTGTCATCTTGGTAGAGCTTCAGAAATATTTTTAGGTTCATCATGAGATAGAAAAAGGCAAATAACAATGTTGTCTGATCCTTGTGATTGTTTCTTTGCTGCTTTTGATAAGCAGTAAAGAGCTGAGCTCCTGATTTTTTGTGGCACTTTGCTTCTAGTTTGCACAGCTGACTCACCCTTAGGATCACCAAGGATTTGACTTTTTGGGTGAATATTATGAATCCTAAGAGTAGGAGTAGGACTGACTTCAATTTCTGTTGGTAGGCTGTTGAAGTCAGTTATCACACCCTCTTCATCATAAGATGCCTCATCAAAAATTCCTGTCTCAGACTTGTGAAAGATTTCGAGCTCTGGCATAGGTGAATCATCAGATCAAAACTACCAGGTATTAATTGACTCATACAGTATTAACTGAAGGAGTACTGGTAGAGGTGTTTTCAGATACTTTCCCTAAATGCTTTAGAGCAATTCTTCAACTCTCTTACTAAAAAAGCTTGAATCTTATAGATTATCTTCTGAGTGTCAGTAGACTAGAAGATGCTGTAGGTTTCCCTTTTATCACTTTCACTTATTCTAGAAAAAATGAAAATTTAGATGAGATGGAAATAGAGAAATTTAGAGAGACAGTTAGAGAGAGAAAGGTAGAGAGAAAAATAAGAGTTGGTTAATTCTTACAAATAGAAAATAACAAAATGAGAAATCAAACACCCTCTCCATACTTGGAGAGGGGTATTTATACTTAATACCAAGAGGCTTTCATTGGCTTGGGATTTTCTACGGGCCACGGGATGGGATTTACTGGGCTTTCGCCCGATACACGTGACCGGTTAGATTACATTTAAGAGCCCGTTTACCCGTGTAGCCTATTACAACGTATAATTATTTAATGACTGAGACCTAATATAGTTATGAACGAACTTCCATGTTCGACTCATTAATTTTGAGGCAACAATCGCCGAGTGAGTTCATAGTGTACATCCTTCTATGAGATTCAATGAGATTGCTTTTGTCGTAAGCTTCTTGATCTTTGTCTATGTGACATTGTAGGCTGTTTCTATCATGCTTTGTGATCTTGATCTTTGCCCTTTGTCATTGGTCTTTGAACTTTGTCTTTTGTTCCGAGATCTTTAAATATTTTCCTTGCTTGTCTTGATCATCTTTGCCACCTTGCGATCTTGTGTCTTGACCAAACGCATCTCATATTGCATCATTTGAAAGCTTGCTACAATCTCCCTTGATAGACTGTTATCTTTGAAGGAAGTTCTTGTATATGGTTTTTATGCGGAAGTCTTTGTCTTTCAATTACTTGAGCTTTCATGACTTCTTGAATTTGATGCTTATAGGTATGTCTTTTTGTTTGAGCATGGCATGTGTAATGAATCTGATTCAGCTGGAATGAGCATATCACCATCTCTATCTTTATGTATCTGAAATAAAACAGTTTGCAATAGCATGTGGACGAATATGGCTTTGTCATTCGTCCGGATCTGGTTAGATTAACCTCCGGTTCCGTATGACCGTTTTACAGCATAAATACTGTACCTGTGATCAGGTAGATTCAAAGAATCTCCTTGACAGGGTTTCCAGCTCAAAGCGTAGGGTTTTCCTTACAAGAATTATTAGATTTGCCATGCTTGCTAGTTTCTCATCACCGGACGTCTCAAAGGCAGTCAACACGTAAGAGTGAATCAGTAGTTACATATTTCTGATTAAGACGTCAATCATTTCCTGAACAAGTTTTGATTCACATGAATCGCACCATCGTTTTCTTTCCAGTTGCACAAGTTGTTCATATTATAGAATCTCGCAAGTCACCTACCAAGAGCTTGTTTGATGCTGGCTCAAGCAGGATTTCCATCTTCATTGTGAGTACATAAGTATCACTCGGATGTTCTGGCACAATCACAAGGATAATGCGTAGGACTCTTGTTAACAACTTGTGAACTTAATGATATTCAACAAGTGTTTGTCATAGAATGATGTCTAATGAGATTTATTTATGGATCTCTTGGCTCTAGACTCGATTAGTGCGTTTTGGTTTTAGTAATCAGAGGCTGGAGCAGACTGCCACCTATTCAATATTAACTAACTCAGAGTGAGAAAGTCAATAGAAGTCGTGTGTATCTCCGTGACAAATGAGACAAGTTTCTTTTGAGAGAAACCCGAATGGCTGGGAAGGGTTGTGCATTGCATCACTGGGTCCATGATGTCGTCTTCAATGTCAGCAATCAACATTGTGATTCTGACAGCATATGTATCGACCCGGTTTCTGCCTAAGTTGTGTGGAGGGCTTCATTCTTTTCACCCTTTATCCATACATTTCTTTTTAATTCTTCAACCCCTTCAATGCTTACCAAGACGTCATTACTAACACCTTGTTGTGATTGTTCCAGTGTTAGCTCAATCTTAGTCGGTTTCTTCCCTTATACCATTAATCTCCAATCATACTAGGACTGCGATTCTAATATGGAGTGTCCTTGGTAGATCCCTCCGGTTCTGGTTGGGTCATAGGACAAATTACCTAACCTTACACACCTTTTGACTTCTGACTCGTCGTGAAATATATGTAGTTAGGGTATGAGATAGAACCATAATATCCTTTTGAATAGCACTTTGTGTCTTTTAGATTCACATTTTTTATTACAATTTCTTTCCCTTATTTTTTAAATTCTAAGTTCACTTAGATTTTGAATAGTGGTGATTAAAATTTGTCTTGAAAAGGCAAGGCGGAAAAAATGTGAAGCTTTAGCATGAATTATTTGGAACTGTGTCATCTTGCTCACCTCAATTTTACATATGTTTGCACAAAAACTATGGTACAAGTTGTAAAATCGATATAAAATTGAGGTTGAACACTTAGTCATCTTATAACAATCATTCTATTGAATTGTCATTATTATCTTATTGTTATTAAGAGACTTTTTGGGAATGGTCTGAATACATAAGAATGGGTCGTGTGTTGATGTATCCAAATCGTTAATTGTTGTTTTTCGAAAAACTCCCCTTAGAAAGTGGAGTGTTGAAATACTCAATTTGAAAGATTATGATATTGTCAGTGAGAAATTTCTGTAAATTTGTGTTCAACATTTGAAAACTCATGTTTGAAGACTTCTCTCAAACTATAAGGGTAAGCGACTTATGCGTTACACGATCCCTTTTTTCTTGAGCTTAAAAACTTTGAATGTCTTGTAAGAACAGCTACAGACCGAGAAACGTTGAATTTCTCGTGTTAGATAAGTTATCTTTATTAGTTTTAAACTTTCCTTTATTTGAAAGTCAGGTTACGTACTGATATTTGCACATAAGCCATTAAGAAAAATTAGAAATGACATGTTTTGAAAGCACTTGAAAAACTCCTGTTCGAACTTCATTTACACGCCCGTGTCGATATTAATCAACATTTCTAGGTACGTAAATGTTATCGATTCCAAGAGACATGTCGAGAAGAATATTTTTTGAAACATTTTCTGATTTTTTGATTTTGTATTTTTTTTTTTTGAAATTTTATATTTTTGTATTTTTCTTTTTGAAATTTTATATACATGTTGATGTTTGATGAAGTATCAAGCAGATTCTTTTGTCAGAACCTCCAGTTCTGCTGGAGTCAAACATCTCATACCAATTCGTCTGACGAGATACTGAAACCTTTCTTCGGGAAGGGCTTTAGTAAACATGTCAGCCAATTGGTATTCAGTTCTGACAAAGTACAATTCAATTATACCGTTTTCAACCTGTTCCTTTATGAAGTGATACCGAGTATGGATATGCTTGGTACGGGAGTGCTGCACGGGGTTGCATGATATTGCTATGGCTGACTGAGAGTCGCAATACAACGGTATTTTGTTGTAGTTGAAGCCATAATCTTGAAAGATGAGTCCGCATCAAATTACTTGAGCAAAACTTGCTGATAAACGTCACGTATTCAGCCTCTGTTGATGACATTGCAGTACAATCCTGCTTCTTTGACATCCAGCTGACTAACTTATCACCTAGGAACTGTATTCCTCCAGAAGTGCTTTTGCGAGTATCAAGGCAACCGGCATGATCGGCATCTGAAAAAGCTGTTTAGATCCAAAGCCGAAACCCTTCGGTTACCTAGAGTCCCATGTGAATGTACCTCTTAAGTATCGAAGTTCCTTTTAACCTCTTTGAGGTGTTTTTCAGTCAGTCTTGCTTGATTTATTGCCACAATAACATTCAGCTGCACTATTGTCTGGTCTACTAGATGTCAGTAAATTGGGACCCGATTTTAGCTACGATAGTCAGTTTGGTCTACGGGTTCACCACTCAAGTCTAGATTCTAATTTAGGTTTCGTAGTCATTGGTTGTACAAATGCTGGTCCTTTTCCGTACCATTGTTTTTTCAGAAATCTCTAAAGGTTTTTTGCCTGATTGTAAAAATACCTGTGGGATTGGTGATCTGAGTCCTAAAAAGGAATTTCAATTTCCCAATTAAGGACAATCTCTCAAATCTACCGTGCATTAATTTTTTCAAAACGTTTGAAAATTTGGGTTTGTGAACCAAAAACATAATGGCATCACGTAAATTTGCACCAAGTAGAATGTCCTCCCCGAATTTTATCATGATAGAGTCGTCTATGATTCTTTAGAAAAAACCTTTGGATATCAGGAATTTTGAGAGTTCATCATACTAGGCTCTCAGAGCTTGTTTCAAACCATATAGAGCTTTCCTTAGACGGTAAACTTTGTCTGGATGATCAGGATCAACGAATCCGTCTGGTTGTGCAACATAAACCATCTCTTCAATGATACATTAATGAACATGCCATTTTCTCGTCCATCTGGTAATTTGGAAAGACTTGGTGCTAGATATGCGAAAAGTCCTGACAGCCTCCAAGCGAGCAATTGGAGCATTGATTTCGTCAAAATCACATACCTCTTCCGAGCTTTACCCTTTTAAAGTCGTGCTTTGTTGCGAATTACAGTTTGGTCTTCATCCTTTTTGTTTTTCCATAACCACTTTAGCTTGATTTAGGTCTTGCCAAATGTTGGTCAACGAGTTCCCGACTTGTAGTCTGTCAAAAATGAGATGTTCATCCTGCATTGCCTCTATCATGTTGAATCAGCCCATTGCATCCTTAATGTTTTCGGTTCAACAATACTCACGGTGAGTGCGAACATACACATTTCAGGATGGTTGCAAGGTTGTCTCGTCTTGTTTGCACTGGCTTGGATGGATTTCTACGAACTTGAGTTAACGGGTGATCTTTTGTCCATCGGTATTCAGAATCTTGAGGTTGATTGAAGGTATGCACATTTGAATTACCAATATTGCGTGAGGAAGACTCAGCAATATCTTACTACAGGTGCTACAGAAGATTGGTGTAAATTTGCTTGATCAACGTTGTTTTCCTCAGCATGAGCATTTGTAGGAGTTGATGGTTCTGATGTAGGTTGAATATTCGTTGAAGGGTGTGTGTCTTGTGGAACAGAATTATCAGTGGGAGAAGAAGACTTGTTGACACGAGAAGTACCCGTATTGAAAAATTCATCATACAAAGGACCAAAAAGAAGATCCAACTCCTGTTGTGATGGAACTGCTGTATCTGCTGAAGGATAAACATTTTGTAGTTCTTGGTGCGGGGTCAGAGTTGTCATAATCTGACGCCTTTTGTCGTTGGGGAACGAGGCCTGAAGTGTCATTAGCAACAGACGTCTCATATATCTCTTTGATTTCATCAAATCTGAGATGGATGGATTCAACTATCAACCTTGTTATCTTTGTGTTTTTTTTTTGTAGACACGATATCACTTGACTTAGTGGAGTGGAAATCCCACCAAAATGCATGAATCCCCTTTTTTTTCATCTTGTCCAAATATTACATCTCTTGTTAAGTAACACGTAACAACCAAAGATGTGAAGGTGCTTAATTTGGGGTTTTATTTCATTAATGATGTGATAGCCGTTTTTCATGAGTTGGGATGATGATTGATCTGTTTCTGAGTTACTAGCATGCGGTTGCGATTGTTCAGCCCAAATGAGTAAAGGAGTTAGAAGATGATAGCATCGTTCGAGCAGCCTCATACGAGAGTGCGGTTCCGTCTTTCGACAACGCCGTTCTGTTCAGGTGTTCGAGGAGTAGATTTTTGATGCTTATTCCTTCTTCTTTAAAGGAATGCATTTTAGTGTCTTGTTTAAGAACTCAGTGCCTCTGTCAGTTCGAACAAAAATTACTTGAGCTTGAAGATTTCTTTGGATCATCGTGAGAAAATCGTTTAAAAACTTCTGGTGTTTCATCTCTTGGAGTAGAAAGGAGTGTCAAGTATATCTTGAGTAGTATCTGATAATTACCATAAATATATTCTTCCCTTTGATGCTTGCAACTCGCATTGGACCACATAAGTACATGTGAATGCAATTTCAACCGGACCTTTTGAATTGGAACAGTCTTTGCTTGAAATGAGTTCTTTTTTGCTTTACTCACTTCACAGGGGAACATAGGTGATCCTTGAAAATACTCAGTTTGCTAAACCTATCACAATTAATCTTTCTTTGAAAGCAAGTTGATGTAGTCGAAGTTAAGATGAGAAAGTCTTCGATGCCATAACCATGCTTGAGTTGGTGAGGCTTTAGGCAGGAGAAGATGGAGTGGATAGGTTGTTCTTGAAGAGATATTGTATTAGAGATCAGATCTACGATTAACGGATAGTAAGTCGTTTCCTGAAGATTCTAACAAAACATGTCGATTTTCGAATAACCTCCAAATCAGGCTCAAAGAATTGACCAACTGAGAAAAGATTGTGATTGAGACCTTCGACGTAGTAAACTCTTTTGATCGTGATGTTTCCTTGAACCAAATCTCCATAACCAAGAATTGGAGCAAATTGATCATTGCCAAAACGAATGGTACCCAAGTATTTCTCAACAAAATTGACACAGCGTGATACATTGCCCGTCATATGCTTGGTGCATCAGGAGTCAAACAATGTATAGGTTGAGCTTGTACAATCTGTATGAGACTGTAGAGGACGATGGAACACATGACAATTGGATCCTAATGTGTTTGTGAGTTTACAAGACATTAGTTATCCTAGATGTTATTATCTACGGCAAAACTAACTCTTTTAGAACACTTTATTTCCTAACTTTAGGAAACCATTTCTTTTGTTTCTTAGGAACCCTTTCTTCTGTGTTTATAGGAAACCGATTTGAATGTTGATGGGCATGTTGTGCTATCACCATTTCCAAGCTTACTCGTTTTCTTATATAGCATCTATAGTAACTCTAGGACTTGTGATTGTGGACTTCTGATGCAATGTTTTCTTATGGCGTGTTGCAAAGATTTGTTCGCATGACTTTGAGTTTCACTAGTAACTAAATAGCACTAATTGGCTTCTTAGTTCTAGCTTCACGTTCATTCAAGGAATTAGAAACACAAGCATCTGATTCGAATATAAAACAACATTTTCCACAAGTAGCACAAACAGCATTAGCAATGCGATGTTCTAGAATTTAAACTGTCATTACACGCAGTTACAAACTTTGTTTTATTAGAAATACTAGAAATCCTATGGTGGTCTTCTACTTCAGTCATCTTAAGCTTTTGCAATACAATATACATTCACTCCCAAAAAAACCTTATAATCAACTTATATTACATCAATCAAATAAAATATCTCACCACCTTAATTTATCATCTCTATTATTCGTAAACCAAAATTCTTAATCAAATATATCTCACTTTATATTTTAACAACTATCCTTCTATACCATCCAGTAAAAAATCACAAATATTTATAACAAACATTTTCTAAATCAAATCATACAAATTAAAATACATAATATATACATTAAAATAACACCCACATCACAACCAACTATAAATTACCCTCCAAAAACAAATCCCCAAAAAACACACCATATCTAATCCACTTCTTCTTAAACCAAACCATCATTAAAATTCCCCAATCTCCAAATTAAAACTCCCCCCCTAATAAACACACCAACTATACAACATATCAAAACCAATCCATAAACCCCTCTAAAAAACCACACCCAAAATCCATACAATACAATCTAATCTCAAACCCCCACATACAAACCCCCACATAACTACAAACTCACCCAATTCCCTAAAACAAATCCCCCATATACCCAAAAACTAATACCAACAATCCAACCTCCCTCCCATCCATCCTCAAACCTACCTAATCCACACATCCTCATCCAATCATCCCAATCCACATAAACTCTCCCAAAACCCACACATCACATCCCAAAATCTCCATATATAACCTCATAACATATGAACAACAAATACCAACCCAATCAATGATCTCATCTTGAATATCATGCGCCAACCCATAACTACACAACACCTCATCTAATTTTTATAATTTGATTCTATACATTGCTGATGGTACCTCCGTGTGTCTAGAGAGAATTCAGAGTTATAATTTCTCTTCTCTTTCTCTCTCTAACCTGATAGGAACTGATATGTCAACACCCACTTACCACGCGCACGATATCAACCTCCATCTCAAACAATATAAAATCACTAACTCCCCCCCCCCCCACAAAACACAATCCTCACACAATCCCCCCTCCTAGTGTACACTCGAGATCACCACGTTACGCGCTCTCTAGCTCGATCATATGTGCACACCCCACCCTAGTGTCCCCATATGTGTGTAGTTTAAATTATCATATAATGTCGCTCACTTCTACGCTACAGTCCTAAGTGTATCTACACACATATGTCTCTCGCACACACTCACCTGACATGATAGATACGCTCTCGCGCACTAAACCTACATACACTAACACTCGACTTGTGTGTGTGTGTCCCAACTCTTGTATCGTTCGACTCTCTCGAGGATACCATTCTAACTATCACCCATCCCTTTCACCCAAACTACTAGGTATAGCACTTATACTATTTATTATCTATAGAGAGATATAGAGTAGATGTCTAGGTACCTTCAGAATGTGTGTGCCCTTTATCTCACACATATAGTGTGTCGTCCTCGAGCTACCCCCAGTAATGTGTGTGACCTATATACAGACGACACGAGCACAGCGCCTCGTCTCGATACGTCGTGCTCGCTACAGAATCAGTGTGTGTGCTCTCGCTGAAAAGTCGGTGGGTTCCAAAAAAACTATTGATCAGTAGGTTTTATCAAAACCAGTCACTCTACTGAATATACTAAGGGACAGCATTTGCAAGCTTGTGTAGAAACACAAATGTGATTAATACCTGGCATGGATCGCATTGCAAGTTGTACCACACACAAACTAGTAGCACCACAGTTGAATCAGACTTTAGGAATTTCTAATCCTCGCGCTTCTACATCAGGAGTAGATCACAAATCTAATGCTTGCAGACCACAGCCTTGGAGCAATCAACTGAAAGATAAGGTCGTGCCATAATCTAGTCATGCAATGCTTTATGTAAGAAATGAAGTATGTTTTGAACAACATAAGGATTTCTAGTATTTCTAATTTTAAAACAAAGTTTTGTAAACCGTGTTATGTCAGTTTTAAATTCTAGAATTATAGTAATGCTAATTGCTGTGTTTGTGCTACTTGTGGAAAATGTGGTGTTTAATTCGGAAAATCATGATGACTTGTGTTTCTAAAATTCTTGTATGACGTGAGAATGCTAGAACCTTCTAGGAAGCCTAATGGTAGTGCCTATTAGTACTGGAGGGAAACTCAAAAGTAAAGCGAACAAATCTGTTGCAACCACCCCATAAGAAAACTGTTTGGTAGTTGCATCTGATCCAACCTAAAATAATCACAGTTCCAAGAGTTACTATAGGATGCTATATAAGTAAACGAGTATTAAGGCGTGGATGATGAATTGGTGGTGGATAGGCACAAACCAATGCCCATCAACATTCAAATGGTGTTCCTAAAACAAGAAGAAATGGGTTTCTAAGAAACAAAAGAAATGGGTTCTAAAGTTAGGAATGAAAGTGTGCCTAAAAAGAGTTAGTTTTGCCGTAGATATACATCTAGGAATAACTATGTCTTGATACTCACCAAAAAACACTTTAGGATCCAATTTGTCATGTGTTCCATCGTACTCTACTCTCTTAAGGTTGTAAACTCATCCTATTCATTGTTGCTTGGGATGCACCAGCATTTGACGGGCAATGTATCACTGCTGTGCAATTTTGTTGAGAAATTATGAGGTACCATTCGTTTTGGCAATGTTCATTTGCTCCACAATCTTGGTTATGGGAGGATTTGGTTTCAAGGAACTTCACGATCAAAAGAGTTTACTACGGTCGAAGGTCTCATTCACTAATCTTTTCTCAGGTTGGTCAATATATGTGATGCGGTTTTGGAGAGGGTTGCATTTCAGAAAATCTACATGTTTTGTTAGGGAGATCTTCAGGGGAAACGACTTACTACCGGTAATAGTAGTCTAGATCTGATCTCTATACAATATCTCTTCATGAAAACAACCTTATCAACTCCAATCTTGTCTCCTGGCAAAGCCTCACCTACTCAAGCATGGTTATGCATCGAAGACTTTCTATCTCAACTTAAATACATCAAACTTGCTTTCACAAGAAAGATATTGTGATTGGTTTACCAAAAACTGTAAGTATGTCAAGGATTCAACTATGTTCCTATTGTGAAGTGAGTAAGCAAAAAAGAAGCTCATTCAAGTATAAGACTGTTCCAAGTTCAAAGGTCGGTTGAATTTGCTTCACATGGACTCTATCGTGGTCCTATGCGAGTTGCAAAGCATCAATTGGGAAGACGAAATATATTTTTGATATTAATTATCGATGACTACTCAAGATAATACTGGACACTCGTTCTTGTTCAAGGATGTGGAACACCAGAGTTTTAACAAGACTTTCTCACGATGATCCAAAGAAATCTTAAAGCCCCAGTATTTTCTGTTAGCACTGACAGAGGCATGAGTTCTTAAAACTATAGACACTTAATGCATTCATTAAAGTGAATGGAATTAAGCATCATATTTCTAATCCTCGAACACCATCGAACTGAACGGCGTTGTCGTAAAAGACGGAAACCGCACTCTCGTAGGATGCTTCGAACGATGCTTTCAGCTTCTAAACTTCCTTTACTCTTTGGGCTGAAGCAATCGCAACCGCTGCCTATACTCAAAACAGATCAATCATTCATTCCCACTCATGAGGGGGAAAACGGCCATATCCAATCATGATTACAGGTAAACCCTCAATTAACTCCTTCACATCTTTGGTAGTACGTGTTACTTAACAACGTGATGGTGAAAATTTGGACATGATGAAAGAAAAAAGGGGGATTCAGCATTTTTAGTGGGGGATTACTCCACTAAGTCAACAGGGATATCGTGTCTACAACAAAGTTAACAAGTTGATGTTGAATCTATCCATCTAGATTTGATGAAAATCAAAAAGTTTTATGAGAGTCTGTTTGCTAATGACACTTAGGCCTCGTTCCCCAACGACCAAAGGCGTCAGATTATGACAACCCTGGACCCGACAGAACTTCAAATGTTTATCCTTCAGCAGTTACAGCAGTTCCATCCACAACAGGAGTTGGATCTTCTTTTTGGTTCCTTTGTATGATGAATTTTTTCAATGTTGGTACTTATCGTTTCAACAAGTCTTCTTCTCCCACTGAAAAATTCTGTTCCACAAGACAGCACACCTTCAACGAACTATTCAACCTACACACAGAAACCATCATCTCCTACAAATACTCATGATGAGGAAAACAACGTGATAAGATGAATTTACCAATACCTTTATGTTCAACGGTACAAGAAATTGCGGAGTCTTCCTCACGCATAGTGGTAATTCAAATGTGCATACCTTCAATCAACATCAAAATTCTGAATACCGTAATGACAAAAAAGAGTCACCTTAACTCAAGTTCGTTAGAATATCCCATCCAAGCCATTGCAAAAAAAAGACGAAACTGCAACCGATCCTGATATGTGTATGTCGCACTCAGTGAGTATTGTTGAATCCGAAATAACATTAAGGACGGCATTGGATGATATTCAACATGGATAGAGGGCAATGCAGGAATGAACTTCATCAGTTTGACAGACTACTAAGTCTGGGGAACTCGTTGACAAACCTTTTGGCATAAGACCGTAATCAATCTAAGTGGTGTTATGGAAAAAAAACAAAAAGGAATGAAGACCAAACTGTAATTCGCAACAAAGCTACCGGGACTTGTAGCAAAGGATTTATGATCAGGAAGAGGGTATTGATTGTGATCGATTCATTTGCTCCAATTGCTCGCATTGGAGGCTGTAAGGATCTTTGTCGCATATATGCTGCACACAAGTCTTTTCCAATTTACCAGTAGGCGTGGAAAATGGCTTTTCTTTAATGGTTCATTGAAGGAGGAGGTTTATGTTACACAACCAGACGTTTTGTTGTTCATGATAATCCAAGACAGTTTACCGTTTAAGGGAAAGCATCTAATAGGATTTAAAACAAGCTACGAGAGCCTGGTATGATGAACTCTTCAAAATTCTCCTTGATATCCCAAAGGTTTTTCTTAAAGGTATCATTGACCCGCTCTATTCATGATAAGATACGGGGAGGACATTCTACTTGTGCAAATTTACGTTGATGACATTCATTTTTGGTTTCTTTTTTTTTTTTTTTTTTCTTTTTTTGCACATACCCTAATATTTTCAAAACGTTTTGAAAAATTAATGCTCGGTAGATTTGAGATGTCCTTAATGGGGGGGGGAATATGAAATTCTTTTTAGGACTTTCAGATCCACATTCCCCACGAGGTATTTTATCATCAGGCCAAATATACTTTAGAGATTATGAATAAACATGGTATGAGAAAAAGGACAAAGGATTTGGTACACCAATTGCTACGAACCTAAATTAGATGCAGACTTTGAGTGGGTGAAAACGTAGACCAAACTGGGGACTATCGTTAGCTAAATCGGAGTCATCTATGTATCTGACTATATAGTAGCACCAGGGACATAGTGCAAGCTGTATGTTATCAGTGCAAAGATTCAAGGCAAGACTGACTGAAAAACACCATCAAAGAGGTTTAAAAGGTTCTTTCGATACTTAAAGAGGTACCATTCACATTGGGACTCTGGTATCCGATAGGGTTATGGCTTTGATCTAACAGCTTTTTCAGATGCCGTTCTTGCCGGTTTGCCTTGATTACTCGCAAAAGCCACTTCTAGAGGAATTTACAGATCTAGGTGAAAGTTAGTCAGCTGGATGTCAAAGAAGCAGGATTGTACTGCCAATGTCATTCAACATGAGGTGACATACGTGTCGTTATCTGCAAAGTTGTGCTCAAGTAATGTGGATGGCGTGACACGCTTAAGTTTATGGGCTTTCAACTACAACAAGATACCGTTTATGCGACTCTCAGTCAGCCATAGCAATATCATGCAACAACGTGCAGGCACTTCCCGTTACCAAGCACCTTCATACTCGGAATCACTTCAAAAGTAACTGGTTAAAAACGGTATAAATTGAATTGTACTTTGTCAGAAACTGATACCAATTGGCTGACATGTTTTACTAATGCCCTTCCCGAATGAAAGGTTTCAGTATCTCGTCAAGACCCTGAAATTGTTATATGAGATGTTTGACTCCAGCAGAAACTGGTGGTTTGACAAGAATCTGGCTGATACTTCATCAAAACATCAACATTGGGTATATACATTTCAAAAAGAAAAATACAAAAATATAAAATTTCAAAAAAAAAAAAATATTCAAAAATATAAAATTCAAAAAGAAAAATACAAATCAAAAATCAGGGAAAATGTTTCAAAAACTATTCTTCTCGACATGTCTTTGGATTCGATAACATTTTACGTTACTAGAAATGTTGATTAATATCGACTCGGGCGTGGAAATGAAGTTTCGAACTGAGTTTTTCAAGTGCTTCAAAACTGTCATTTCTAATTTTTCTTATGGCTTATGTGCAAATATCAGGTACTGTAACCCGGACTTCTAATAAAGGAAAGTTTTATCTATATAAGATAAATTATCCTAAACAACGAGAAATTCAACGTTTCTCGGTTTGAGCTGTTCTTACAAGACATTCAAAGTTTTAGAGATCAGAAAAAGGGATAGTGTACGCATAATGTGCGCTTACCCTAGCGTTTTGTTGGAAGTGAAGTCTTCTATCATGATGTTTTTCAATAATGTGAAACACAATTTTCCAGAATTTCTCACTGGACAATTCATATCTTTCAAATTGTGTGTTCAACACTCATTTTTTTATTTCATGGGGGGAGTTTTTCGGAATAAAACTACCTTTAATGAGTTTGGATACTTCATCTCACGACCACTCTTATGTTATTCAGACCATTCCAAAAGTCTCTTAATATACAATAAGATAATAATGGACAATTCAATTAGAATGATGTTATAAGATGACTAAGTGTTCTACCTCATTTTATATCGATTTTACAACATAGGTACCATAGTTTTTTGGTGTCAAACATTGGTAAAATTGAGGTGAGCAAGATGACACAGTTCCAAATTATTCATGCTAAGCTTCAACTTTTTTTCCCATTGCCTTTTCAAGACAAATTTTAATCACACAGTATTTCAAAATCTAAGTGACTTAGAATTTAAAATAAGGGGAGAAATGTAATTAAAATGTGATCTAAAAGACTCAAAGTGCTATTCGAAAAAGGTTTTATGGTTTCGATCTCATACCCTACAACATCTTATTTCACGACGATTCTGAAGTCATAAGGTGGTAAGGTTAGGTATTTGTCCTATGATCCAACCAGAACCGGAGGGATCTACCCAAGGACACTCCATAGTTAGAAATAGCAGTCCTTAGGTATGATTGGAGATGAATGTGTATAAGGGAAGAATGCCGACTAAGATTGAGCTAACACTGGAACAATCACAATAAGGTGTTAGTAATGACGTCTTGGTAAGCATTGAAGGGGTTTTTTTTTTTTTATTTTGTTTTTTTTTGTTTTTTGGGTTGTTTTTTTGTATTTTTTTTTGTTTTCTTTTCTTTTTTTTTTATTGTTTTTTTTTTTTTTTTTTTATTGTTTGGTTTCTTTTTTTTTTTTTTCTGTTGTTTTCGTTTTTTTTTTTTTTTTTTTTTTGTATTTTGATTTGTTTTGTTTTTTTTTTTTTTGATTGTTTTTTGTTGATTTATGTTTGTATTATTTTTTTTTTTTTTTGTGTTCTTTGAAGTTTTGTTTTTTTTTTTTTTTTTTTTATTTTTTTTTTTTTTTTTTTTTTTTTTTGTTTGATTGTTTTTGTATTTTTTTTTTATGAATTTTTTTTGTTTTTGTTTGTTTTGATTTTTTCTGTTTAGTGTTATTGAATGATTTTTTTTTTTTTATGTTTGATTGGTTTTTTGTTGTTCTTTTTGGAAATGGTTTTTCTTGTTTTTGTGTTTTTGTTTGTTTTTTGTTTTTTGTTGTTTGTGCATTTTTTTTTGTTTTTTTTTTTTTTTTATTTGATTATGTTTTTTTTTTGTTTTATTTTCTGTGTTTTTTTTTGATTGTGTTTTTTTTTTTGATTTTTCTTTGTTTTTTTTTTGTAATTTTCTTTTTTTCTTCTTGTTTTTTATTTTTTTTTTTTGTGTCTTTTGGTGATTTGTTTTGAATTTTTCTTTTATTTTTTTCTTTTTTTTTTTTTTTTTTTTTTTGTTTTGTGTCTTTAGTTTGCTTTGTATTTTTGTTTATTCTTTTTTTTTGTTGAAGTTTTTTGTCTAGTTTTTTTGTTTTTTTTTTTTTATTTTTTTTTTCTTTTGAGTTGAAGGTATTTTTTTTTTTTTTTTTTTTTTTATTTTTTTTTTTTTTGATATTTGTTTTTGTTTTCTTGATTGAAGTTTTTTATTTTTTTCTTTTTTTTTCGTTTTTTTTTATTTTGCTTATTTTTTTTTTTTTTTTTTTTTGTTTTTATTGTACTGTAATTTTTCTTTGAATTGTTTTGGTTTTTTTTTTTTGTTATTTTTTTTTTTTTTTTGTTTTTTCTTATTTGCATTTGTTTTTTTTTTTTGTTTGTTATCTTGTTTTTTGTTTTTGTTTTTTTTTTTTTTGTTGTTTTTGTTTTTTTTTGTGTTCTTTTTTTTTTTTGTTTTTTTTTGGTTTCTTTTTTTTTTTGTTTTTTTTTTATTCTTTTTTTATTTCTTTTTTTGTGCTTTTTTGTTTTGTTTTCTGGTTTGTATTTTTTTTTTTTTTTTTTGGTTTGTTTGAGATTTGTCTTTTCTTTGCCCCCTAAAAACTTTTTTTTTTTTGTTTGTTTGATTGTTGATTTTTTTTTTTCTTTTTTTTTTTTGATTTTTTTTGGTTTTTTTTTATTTTTTTTTTTTGTGTTTTTTTTTTTTTTTTGTTTTTTATTGTTTTTTTTTTTTTGAATTTTGCTTTTTTGTTTTTTTGATTTTTTGTTTTTTTTTTGTTTTTTTTTTTTTTGTTTGTTTTTTTTTTTTTTGTTTATTTTTTTTTTTTGAAGATTTTTTTTTTTTTTGTTTTTTTTTTTTTTTTTTTTGTTTATGTGATGCTATATTTGTATTGTTTTGAAGTTTTTTTTTTATTTTTTTGTTGAATGCTGTTTTTTTTGTGGTTTTTTTTTTCTTTTGTATAGAATTTTTTGTTGTTTTATTTTTTTTTTGTTGATTTTCTTTTTGTTTTTTTTTTTTTTTTTCTGATTGTTGTTTTTTTTTTTTATTGCTTTTTGCTTTTTTTTTTTGGACTTTTTGTTGTTTTCTCCGTTGTTTTTTTTGATGCTTTTTTTTTTTTTGATTTTTCTGTTTTTTTTCTTTTTTGAAGTATTATTTTTTTTTTGGCTGTTTTTTTTTTTGTTTGCTCTTCTTTGTTGTTTTTTTTTTTTTTTTTTTGTTTTTTGACTTTTATTTTTTTTGTTGAAGTAGAATTTTTTTTTTTTTTCTTTTTTTTTTTTTTTTTGCTTTTTGATTTTTTTATTTGTTTTTTTGTTTTTATTTTTTATCTGATGAATTTTTTTTTTTTTTTTTTTTTATATTTGTTTTTTTTTATTATTTATTTTTTTTTCTATTTTTTTTTTTTGAAGATTTTTTTTTTTTTGTTTTCTTTTTATGTTTTGAAGAATCAACCAGGAAATACAACTGCAGTTTTTTTTTTTGAATTTTTTTTTTTGAAGAATTAATATAGAAATGTATGGAAAATGGGTGAAAGATTTGAAGCCCTCCACACAAATTAGGCAGAATCAACGGGTCGATACATATGCTGTCAGAATCATCAATGTTGATTGCTAACATTGAAAGAACGAATCAATGGACCAGTGATGCAATGAAATCCCTTCCCAAGCCATTGGGGTTTCTCTCAAAGAAACTTGTCTCTTTGTCAGGAGTAACACGACTTCTTATTGACTTTTCTCACCTCTGATTAGTTATATTGAATAGGTGGCTGTACTGCTCCAGACTTTCCTGATTACTAAAACTAAACGCAATAATCGAGTTAGATCTAAGAGATCCTTATAATAAATCTCATTTGGACAACATTCAAATGCAACAATTGTTGATCATCATCAACACCCACTAGATTCACAAGCTGTTACAAGAGTCCTACGACATTATCCTTGTGATTTTGCCAGAAATCCGAGTGTTACTTATTACTCATCATTAAGATGGAAATCTGCTTGAGCCATAGCATCAAACAAGCTCTTGGTAGGTGACGTGCGAGATTCTATATGATCAAACTTTGTGTCAACTGAAAGGATACGATGTGCGATTCTATGTGGAATAAAACTTTGTCCTAGGTAATGAAATTGAAGGTCTTAATCAGTGAAGATAGTAACTATCTGATTCACTCTTACCGTGTTGTGCTGCTTTGAGACGTTCCGGTGCATGAGAAACTAGCAAGCATGGACAAATCTAATATAATCTGTGTTGAAGACCTTCGCTTTGAGCTGGAAAACACTGTCAAGAGATTCTTTTATTCTACCTTGATCACAGTATAGTATTTATGCTGTTAAAACGGTCTACGGAACGGTCGAGCGTTAATCTAAACCAGATTCAGGACGAATGACAATGCCTTATTCGTCCACATGCTTTAATTGCTAATGTTTTATTTCAGGATACATTACTAGTAGAGATGGTTGTATGCATCATTCCAGCTGAAGTCAGATTCATTTACCACATGCTCATGCTTCAAAACTTTAATGACATAATATAAGCATCAAGATTCATGAATCATGAAAGCTAAGAATTGAAGACAATCGAACTTCCGCATAAATCTGATATTCTAGATCTTCCTGCAAAGATATCATGTCTATCAAGGGAGATGGTTAGCAAGCTTTCAAGATGATGCAAAGATGCTATTGAGCATGTTTGGTCAAAGGACACTAAGATCGCAAGGTGGCAATGATGATCAAGACAAGAAGGAAAAGATTTTAAAGATCTCGGACAGAAAGAAACAAAGTCAAAAGGTAATGACAAAGGCTAAAGATCAACGATCACTAAGCATGAAGGAAACAAGGCTACAATGTAGACATGAGACAAAGAACACAGAGCTTAACGAGGACAAAAGCTACTCTCATTTCGATCTCATGAAGGAGTTTGTCACTAATTGACACTCACTTCGGGGGAGATATGTTTGCCCTCAAAATAAGAGTCGAACAATGGAAGTTCGTTCATTAAGATGTTAGTCTCAGTCATTAAACTCAATATACATTGTCACTAGGCTACCACGGGTTTTAAACGGGCTTATTAAATGTATTAAACCGGTCACGTCTGTTTCGGGCGAAAAGCCCATGTAATCCCGAGCCCGGCCCCGTTAGGGGGGGGGGGGGGAAAATTATAATACCAAGGCATGAAAGCCTCTTGGTATTAAGTATAAATACCCCTCTCCAAGTATGGAGAGGGTGTTGATTCTCATTTGTTATTTTCTCATTTTGTAAGAATTAACCAACTCTTATTTTTCTCTCTACCTTTCTCTCTCTAACTTCTCTCTAAATTTCATATTATTTTCATAACTTTCTTATTTTTTGTTTCCTATATTGAAGTGAAAAGGATTAAAAGGGTAACCTACAGCTTCATCTATGGCACTTCTAGAAGATAATCTAAGATTCTAGCTTTAGAAGGAGAGTTGGAAGGAAATTGCTCTAAAGCATTTTGGGAAACTATCATGACAAAACACTCTACCCAGTACTCCTTCAGTTAATACTGGTATTGAGTCAAGTAATATGGTAGTTTTGATCTTAGATTCAACATATGCCAGAGCTCGAAATCTTTCACAAGTATGAACAGGATTTTTGATGAGCATCTTATGAGTGGATGAGGGTGTTGTGATAACTGGACTTCAATAGCCTTCCAACATTAGATTAAAGTCCAGTCCTACTCCTCTCTTGGATTCATAATATTCACCCAAAAAGTCAAATTATTGGTGATCCTAAGTCAGCTGTGCAAACTAGAAGCAAAGTGCAACAAAAATCAGGAGCTCATGCACTTTTCTCTTTATTCAAAAGCAGCATAAGAAACAATCACCCAAAGTAGCAACAACATTGTTTATTTGCCTTGTTTTCTATCTCAGGAGGAACCTAAAAATAGTTCTGATGCTCTAACAAGATGACAGTTGGGTTTCAAACCATGCAAGTGGAGTTGTTAAGTTAAGCTGCAACAAGTATGGTTTTTGTTAGATTACCTCACGGAATGAGGTTGATTGGTACAAAACGGTTCTACAAAATAAAAGAGATAGATGATAGAGAGTAGTTGTCAGTAATAAGCAAGATTGGTGGCCCAAGGGTACACGCAGGAAGAAGGTATTGACTATGATGAGGTTTTTGCTCCTGTGGCAAGAATAGAAGCTATCAGGTTATTTTTAGCCTTTGCCTCATTTATGGGGTTCATAGTATACCAAATGGATGTAAAAAGTGCCTTTCTGTATGGCACTATAGATGAAGAGGTTTATGTCTCACAACCTCCTGGTTTTGTTGATCCTGATACCCTAAGGAAGGTTTTATAAGGGGTCAAAGCTTTGTATGATTGCATCAAGTCCTAGGCTGGTATGCTACTCTTTCAACATTTCTAGAGAAGCTATGCGATACAAAGAGGGTTATGATTGACAAGACTTTATTTATTAAAAGGGACAGAGGATATCTTGCTGGTTCAAGTGTATGTTGATGATATCATTTTTGGATCTACCAAAAAGTCTTGGTGTGATGAGTTTGATTTGAAGCCTTGATGAAAAGCAGATTTCAGATGAGTTCTATGGGTGAACTCACATTTTTCTTAGGATTACAAGTCAAACAAAACAAGGCAGGAATCTTCATATCTCAGGACAAGTATGTAGCTGAGATACTCAAGAAATTTGATCTTGTAAATGTGAAAACTGCAATAACCCCCATGGAGACCAAAGTGGCTTTGACAAAAGATGAGGAAGCTGTTGATGTGGATGTACACTTATACAGATCCATGATCCGTTCTCTCATGTATTTAACTGCCTCTAGGCCTGATATAATGTATGAAGTATGTGTTTGTTTCGTTTTTAGGTCACATCAAGACCCTTCCATTCTCAATGATGTGAGAGTATCTTTAAGTACCTTAAGGGCAAACCACATTTGGGCTTATGGTATCCTAGAGAATCACCTTTTGACCTGGAAGCATTCTCTGACAGTGATTATGGTGGGTCCAACCTTGACAGGAAATCCACAACAGGTGGTTGTCAATTTATTGGACAAGACTATCTATGGCAAATGCATGAAATACAGACCATAGTGGCTACTTCTACAACTTGAAGTCTGAATATGTAGCTGCTGCAAATGACGTGGACAAGTATTGTGGGTTCAAATCTATTCTCGGACTATGGTTTCAATTTATGAAATATCAAAATCCACATTGATATGAAAGCACAATCTGACATTGTGAAGAAACCCAGTGTATCATTACAAGACAAAAGCTCATCCAAGCTACGCCACCATTTTATAAAGTGATTGTTATGAGAATAAGCTCATTAATGTTGGAGAATATTCACACAGACTTATAATGTAGATGTCCTATTGACCTAAACCTTTTGCGGCACACGGTTTAAATTAATTAGTGTAAATAGTATTGGGATGATAAACACATAGCTACATTTAAGGGGAGGCTAAATTGTATAGTGTGTATACTTCTGGTAGTTAGTTTAACTAAAATCTGGCTTAAGTAGTATTAATACTGGTAGTTAGTAGTATTAATTCGGGTAGTTAGTTTAAGTTAATTCTGTCTATACAAACTCCTGCAACATGTTTTTCTTTGTTTTAGACTAATTCTTGCAGGAATAGCATGGATTTAGATATGTAGGCATGGTGTGATAAGGCGTTGTTTTGTAAGTTCTTCAGTAAATACTTACTTTTAGTTGAAAAGGAGTTAATTCTATTTTTTTTTTTTTTTCCTTCTTTTTTCTGTTTTGTTTTATTTTTTCTTTTTTTTTTTACTCTTTCGGTTTTTATTTTTGGTTGTACATAATTAATTTATGGTTGCCAAGTTAAGTCTATGTACGTGTATTGTTGTTTAATATTGGGATTGGTTATTGTTTAGAGCTGTGTTTGCTGGGCGAGGAAAATTGACTTTTTCTGTTTTTAAAACTTGTTTAAATGTACGTTTACAGATTTTATGGCACTTTTGCTTCGGAATCATACAAAGAAAGAAGCTATATATAGGGATAAAAGTTTTGTTTCTCCTTTCATCACTTACTCTTTTTATTGCTATCTCTCTTCGCAAGTTAAAAATCTCTTTATTTTTACATGGTATACTATCAAACTCTCTCGTTTTTCAGCATCTACAACCTCACTCGTAACTAAACCCAGTAAATTTTCAGTTCAAGGTCACTACCTTTTATTACTACTTTCGATTCATGGCTCAATTAAAATAGCTGCGACAAACATAATCAAGTGGGGTTTTTGCGCAAGCCTGATGAAAGTGCAGGGTTTGCAGAGATAGTGGTTGTTCTACGTGGTTTACAACCCTCAGGCATGCTTTAATTTCTAATTCTCCTACTATCTTTGATTCCCTTAGCTCAAACAGTTTTGGCAGACTGCTACTGCCATAACAACTCTTGCTGATGGGACTCTAGAATTACAAGCAACTATTGATACCATTGTGTATACAATCACTGAGCATCTTTTAGAACTAAGCTTCAATTAGAAGATGCTCATAAGGGTTTACAATGTTGCCAACCAAGAGAATTTTTGAGGGATGGGGAATATGGGGTATCCTACTGACGGATCTTTTACCTTTTGGAAAAGCTTTTTCACACCCCAATGGAGATTTTTGGTCCACCATATTTTGCATTGTATAAGCTCTAAGAGTGGTGGATGGGATCAATTTAGTAGCTAATATTGTCTTACTGCTTTGATTTGTTCTTTCCAATGCAGAGTTTATTATTTTTTCAAAACTAATTTTTGATGGCATAGTGGCAAAAAACTTGAAAAGCAAAACAAAGTTTATGATGTTTCCTACAGTTTTTTGCGAAGTAATTTTAGTAATTCAAACGGACAACAAAACCAACTTATCTGGCTGGACCCATGACCAAAAGATTTTTAGGAATATGAAAGGGGTTGGTTTTAGAGGTGGTACCAAGACTTTGTTTACCTGCTATGCTGCTTTGATTGCTACTACTAATCTAAGTTGCAGGTCAAGACACATCCAATATGTCAATCTCAACCTTCATCATCCCACCAATTCTAGTTCCATCTACATCTTTACAACTTGAACAATCTCACACCACCTATACTCGCATATCCTGCAACTACAACTACACTAACCTTGAAAAAAAAAAAAAAAATCTGAACCTGTGAACCTATGGATCCACACTTTTGAGGAACCATCCCTGCACACAACATTATCCCCCCAAAGAGCAATGCCCAAGGACAGATGACTGTGGATGATTTGCTTCAGTTAGTTCCTCAATTAATGACAAGAATTGTTAGTCTGGAAAAGGATCTCAAGCAAACCAAGCTGACAATGGGGAGTGCTATTGTGAGTTGGTCATAGAGGGTTGGGAAAAGGAACGAAGTGGAAGTATTTTGAAAAGGAGAAATGTGGTCTTATCAAACTTTGAAGAGGAAGAATCTGAGGCTCAAGGGAGGAAAAGTCAAGATGATCCTCTAGTTTCTTTGGTACAAGGGCTGGTTACTCCTTCCAAGACTACTATCAATACTTCAAGGGAGGAACAAGTTGAAGACATAAGCCCTACTACATTAGAAGCAGCTAAAACTCTCTCCAGGGTTGCTTCTCAAAAGCCAAAGTCCATAGATAAGGGAAGAAGGTATAAGAGAAGGAAATAAACTAAGGGAAAGAAGGTTGTCACTAGCTTGGATTTTCAAGAAGAAGTTAGTAGTGGGTATGCTGAAGGAGTTAATACTAGCAATATTAAAGTTAGTACTGTTAGTGGGCAAGTTAGTACTAACAGTATTAAAAAGTCCATTCCTTTCCCTGATAAAGGCCAAAGAGAAGGAAAAATGCTCTATGATTCATTGACGAAGAAGCTCCTAAGAAGACTAAGGAACAAATTCTACAAGAGGAAGCTAGTCTCGCTGAAGCTATCAGATTGGATACTTTAGAGAAAGAAGTATGGTTATCAACTCACCATATCTGGTTAGTAAAGAGTTGGCTAGCCCACAAGTTTATGGATTGTGGTAAAAGCTGTGGAAAGACCATAACTAGTCCATAAGATTATGGCTTATGGTAAAGACAAATTACAAATCCATATTAGATGGTTTACACTTTACCAAAAAGTGGATGGTACATCAACTCACCAAGTTTTATGTACAAAGAGTTGACATGGTCATCAATCCACCATGGAATTTATCTTTTCTAGGTGCCAAAGGATTGACTAGCCCTGAGAAAACGGCTATAGGTAAAGGCATATAAAATCTGTTTATGGATATAATGGTTTGCCAAAACCATATGGTATTCAACTCACTAATGTTTCATGTACTGAGAGTTGAAATGGTTTTCAGTCAACCATGGACATGCACCTTTCTGGTGGCCAAAGGACTGACTACTCTAGAGTAAATGGCTAACTGGTAAAGAGACATCAAATCCATTTAAAGTTTCAATGATTCACCTCTTACAGGAGTTAACACACCTGGAAGTGATGAGAATAGTCTGAAACTATATGATTTGATTGCTAATTTGAAGGGTTGCTGAAAAGTTTTGGAGAATGGTTGCTGCAAAGATAAAAAAGAGATGATTTAAAGAACTGCAGTTCAAGAATAATTTGAAGAAGTTTTATTTACAACATCCTCAGGAAGCTTAAATGGAAGACACTTGAAGAAACTTGAAGTTCACAAGTGAAGATCAAGTTAGGGGAGGATTGTTGGGAAATAGATTGTAAAAGACTTAATACTGACAGTACTATGTTAAGTCTGGCAGTACTAAAGTTAGTACTGGTAGAATAGCAGTACTATAGTTAGTACTGGTAGTATTTAGTTAAGTTTGTTTTAGTTAAGTCTGTTTATATAACAGAATAGTAATAGTTATCTTAGAGATATCTTAGGAGATATCTTAGGAAAGGATATGCATTATCCTTTCACACGTTTTGTAAAGCCTGCTAGGGTTTTCCTTGGTGTATAAAAGGAACCCTACGGCATAGAGTTTTATATATGTAATAGAAGCATTGAAGCTTAATAGAAATCAATAGCAAAATTAGTATTATTGTTCTTCTTAATTCTTGTGTTAAGATTCCGCATTAACACTTGATATTCATAGTCAGTGTCTCTCACATAGTTGATTTGGATTTATTCAAGTTAGCTATCGTCTTACAAAGGCTATATAGATCCAAAACCAAGGACCTACATAATGCTTGCATCTTGAGCATTATCATAATAAGTTCCCGAACAAAAGATTCAAAACTTGCATTTGTGTCATTAGCGACGTACGGCTTACCTTTAAAAGTTTAACAAACTCTAAGAGGGGTATAAGGAGGGTTGTTTCGAGGAACTATGACCCTAAAGGAGAAAGGTTTTTAATAGCTTCGCGCTTTCCTACTCCTCCGCTCCTTTGTGCGTTTTTCTTTTAAAGAGCTACCGTAAAGCTTGTCGATTATTGGTTTAAGTTATTCGATCTCGTTTTGTCCGTTAAAATAAATTGTGAATCAATTGAAAAACCAAAAAATATTTTTTCTTTTAATCTTTTTAGTGCATGCGCACTCGTTCTTCTTCTAATCTCGTTGGTAATTCTTCTTTTAATCCAACCACCACAAACCCCAAACATCGTAACCAAAGACGTTCAAAACAACCTTTCTCTCTTGAAGAATCACCCGTAGTTACGATGGCCGATCAACGTACTATGGCGGAATTGCTCCGTGCACCCACCGAGGGTTATGCGGAGGCAATTGTGGTTCCACCAATTCTTGCTGAGCATTTCGAGCTCAAGCATAGTCTCATTAATATGATGACTTCGGACCAATTCTTCGGACTTGAGAAAGACAATCCTCATGACCACATCCGTTGGTTTAACAAAATAACTTCCACAATCAAATACAAGGATGTGCCTAATTCAGCGATTAAGCTCATGCTTTTTCCTTTCTCTCTTGCGGGGGCAGCCCGTCGTTGGCTTGAAAAAGAACCCCCTCGTTCTATTCTCACTTGGGAAGATCTTGTTTCCAAATTCATCAATGAATTCTTTCCTCCCTCAAGAACGACAAATCTCTGAAATGAAATTTCCAACTTTGAACAACGTTTTGGTGAATCGTTTCATGAGGCATGGGACCGTTACAAAGATCTCCTTTGTGCTTGCCTTCATCATGGTTTTACCGAATTGCACCAACTTGATACCTTCTACAATGCCTTAAACCCAACCGACCAAGATTGTTGGGAAATAGATTGTAAAAGACTTAATACTGGTAGTATAACAGTTAAGACTGGTAGTATTAGTTAGTTCTGGCAGTACTAAGTTAAGTCTGGCAGTACTAAAGTTAGTACTGGTAGAGTGGCAGTACTATAGTTAGTACTGGTTATATTTAGTTAAGTCTGTTTATGTAACAGAATAGAAGTAATAGTTATCTTAGAGATAATTTAGGAGATATCTTAGGAAAGGATATGTATTATCCTTTCACACGTTTTGTAAGCCTGCTAGGGTTTTCCTTGGTGTATAAAAGGAACCCTACGACATAGAGTTTCATATATATAATAGAAGTATTGAAGCTTAATAGAAATCAATAGCAAAATTAGTATTATTGTTCTTCTTAATTCTTGTGTTAAGATTCCGCATTAACACTTGATATTCATAGTCAGTGTCTCTCGAATAGTTGATTTGGATTTATTCAAGTTAACTATTGTCTTACAAAGGCTATATAGATCCAAGACCAATGACCTACATTTCCTATGTCCAAATACCCTTGTGAGGCTTCCCATGGACATAAGATTTAAAATCGATTTAGAAAATCAGACAGTGTGTCAAAATGCAAACGGTTTTTATGACACACTAACAATTTTATCTTTTTTAAAATTCATTCTTCAATTCATAAGCTGGATCGAATTGATATCCAGTATCACAAATTCGATTCATATAGGATCTCACAAGTCACCTACCAAGAGCTTGTTTGATGTTGGCTCAAACAGGATTTCCA